>JAOYMZ010033675.1:0-16202 GCA_025802335.1 Pinguicula primuliflora | reverse complement strand
ATTCGCAAGTCATATGTAAGCCTATAGAAGGTCTTACGACTTATAGAATTAACATCATTCGGCAATCGAATTCGGGATGTGCACGAGTGCGAAAACAAGGAAAAACACGTTAGTAGCAAGACATATAAGCAAGGATCCGGTCATGTGCCCAAAATTCCTAACACAGATCTTACATATACCCCGCTACATCCTACTCTATCCTCTCTACCATTTCTATTTAGAACATCTACAGTTTACATCATGATGAGTATATAACTCGAATTTTGCAGCCATTCTTTTATCGTGATGTTCGTGGTGAGACTCTGCCCAGCTTAGCTTGAATTCAATGCCAAACTGATAATCTTACAATTTCAAAAACATTCTCCATGCCTTCAACGTCAAACCTCACACAGCTGCGCTCTTTTCACAAAAAACAAAGTACTGCACTCCATACCGCTTTGCCTACCTTCTTCCAACTCTTTTTTTTTACAAAAAAAATCAAAAGCAAGCTAACAAGTCATCAAAATATTCTGAATACATTTTTCTAGTTATATATCACTAGGACTATGTTCGCTTCTCTCATTAAAACATTGGGACAATGTGATTGATTATGCATCACTTTCCTATTTAAATTAGTTTGATTTGAGTTTTGTAAGCGGTGTAAGATCTTGATACCTATGGAAAGAAGGTAAGTGTGTGCGGTTTAATGAGGAAGGAGAGATGAACGTGATACAGCTAGTAAAAGTACAGGTTTGGTTCTGACACCTCACGAGAAAATTACAACCGAGTAACTACACTTTGAGCGACTGGCTATGGCAACCAGCTCCACTTTTTGCATTATGACTACAATATTCCGTATCACTGCTAGTAGAACTTTAGTGTATATATGATCTGGTTAACTGGGTTGTATATGTAATCTGTTCTATTGTTAATAGTAGTCTTTTACCTACGAAAAAAGGGTTTTTAGAATTTTGGGTTTATCATTTAGGGTTTTAATTTTTCGGCAACAAAACCATTGTAATATTAATTGTCGTTAAATAGAGTTTAGCATTTCGTGTTTTTAGAGTTTTGCGTTCATCATGTTGGTTTTAGTTTTTCGCCGCCGTAATATTGATTGTCATTTTTAATACAATATGTTGAAATCATATCAAATGACCTGTGTATATATGAACACATTGCAATCACTTTAAACTGCAAATCTATGTAACCGCTCTGAGTTGTTTGATATGAGATCAACAATAATCAAAATCAATTTAAAATTTTAATCCCCTAACGAAATAGTATTATATCTCATCATATAAAAAATAAAGCTGTCATGTTTTGATCTTATTTTATGCACTACTATTCATTACATTAAACTATAAACACTTATATTATAAATAAAATTATATTCATTTGTGCTAGGTTGAAGAAATGCAACATATGGACGTGTGATACACATTTCCAAGCTATTTCCTACACACTTCGACCTCACATGGGCATACAAGAGTCAAGGGGACAAAGACCATACAGTTTGGGTACATATTTGGTATCTCCAGCATACCGATTACTCTTTGCATCAACCATTCCACAACAATGGCCTCCAGAACTGCCCTAGCAACAGCTTGGTGTAGCTCCATACAGAATCCAGGATTTCACATGGAGACTTTTACAAGGCAAAATACCAACGGTTGACAAATTGCAAAATAGAGGAATAACTATGTCAGCAGCAGCGGGAAGATGTGTGTGGTGTGGGATAGTTGAAGAATCTCATAGTCACTTATTTTGTTCCTGCTCGCATGCTATAGAAATCTGGCAAGAACTGGCAGACTGGATGGAAGTTACAATACAGTCACATATTCACGTTCCTGAGCATTTCAGAACATTTGTCCTACAATTCAAAGGGAAAAATGGAGATAAATTGGGAAGGCGACATGGCAAGTAACTGTTTGTTATATCTGAAATATAACTGTGTACGATTTGGTGATAAGGGAGAGATGAATGTACTCCAACTTGTCAAAGTACAAATCTGGTACTGGATACTCACAAGAAACTTACAGCCGAGTTCATACACATTGAATGACTGGTTGCGGCAACCTGCTCCTTTATTTGCTTTATGATAAAAGTTTATTATTGTAGTTACTAGTTAGTAACCTTATCTAGAAAAAAAACTTTATCTAGTGTACATATGATAACCTTGTAACTGTAATTTGTTCAAGTTTTAGTGAAATCTTTTACCTAAAAAAAAAATTCATTAGATCTTTTTACATCAGCCATAAATTATTAAAATCAAATTAATGATTACTTAATACAGAGTAAAAAGTTGAAATGAAATTTTATGCGATCCAAATATGACCAAATCAAACCAAACCAAACCAAACATACCTAGTAAATCCCGCCCTTAGGCAGGGTCTGGGGAGGGTAAGATGTACGCAATCATACCCCCACCCAGTAACCCACCAAAAAGTCCAAAACACAGAAATGAGTTTTTCATACCCCTAACATCCGCTAGCAGCAGGAGCAGGACTATAACTGGAATCCCAATATGATCCCGGAATTGAATCGACGGAGGAGACACTATCACCCTCACTGTCACTAGAAGAGATTATATGGATTTCAGGATATATGCTGGGGGAGGAAGGGGCTTTAGGTTCGTTGTCTTCGTCACTGCTGATGATTTACATTTCAGGTTTCATGGTGGGACTGGCAGGTGCTTCAAGGTTGTCGTCGTCGCTACTTGAGGAATCGAAGCAAAGGTCATTAATGGTGCCGGCAGTGCCCTGGAGATAACCGGCTACGATCTTAAGGGATGAGATGGCGGCCTTGAATGAGGTAATTACTGCATCGTACGCAAGACTACGATAATGAGCCATGTATTTTTTATTGGCCACCTCTTCGAAAAGTTAGTCGATTTTACCGGCAAGCATGAATGCCATTTCCACGAACAACAGTGTCTTGGATTTGTCGTCGAATGTGCCAGCTGGGATGTCGACAAGCTCTGCGGCGTCAAAAGCAATAAATGAAGTGCGTGCAGCCAATGTTCATAGTCCACCAGTGGCTGTCTTGCCGGGGACCTTGGCACGATTACCTGGGGCAGTGGCTGCAAAATCATCTACAACACGTGCTTTAGACATAATGCCGTTTGGAGTCTTGGCTCGGAGAAAACGTGTGATGCATTTCTTATTATTACATGCAACAGCTTCGATTTTGGCCACATCTCAATCTCCAAAAAGTAGGCATATATGGCCAGGTCGGCAGTCGTGGAGGCGTAGTTTGTTGTGCATGCAACAGTGTAAGCGGTGAGGTTTGCAAAAAGGATAGTCATCGTGGTGTCGGTAGCACGATGACTATCCACCGGGTACCCATTTTCCAATTTTTTATTTTTTATTTTTTATTCATTTTTTTGAGTTCGTGTTCGGGTAACCCGAACCCGATCCCGAAATTTACATGTCTTTTGCTTAAAAAGTCGGGTCGGGTTCGGGTAACCCGACCCAAACCCGATTTTTTTTAAAAAAAATTACGTACCAGGTTCGGGTCTGGGTATCGGGTACCCAGTACCCATTACCCGGACCCGGACCCGATTTTTTTGGGTAGCTAAAAACTACCCGAAACCCCATACCCGCAGGTATCGGGTTCGGGTACCGGGACGGGTTTGGGTAACCCATCGGGTCCGGATAATTTGTGCACCTCTACATGGCATAGACTTCCCTATAATGTTTCACTGTATCTGGATTCATGCATTTTCCAAAATTGTCTTCGATCCTCATCATGTGCAGTTCTATGTTCTTGCACATGTAAATAGCGTTGTTTCTGTTGTTTATACAAAATCAGAACATACAAGTCATTAGTTAGCGCCTAGCGATAGGAACACTATTATTCATATGATTATGTACTGACGTGTAGTGCAAACCTTGCTTGACCTCGAAAGATACACCACTTTGGCATTTCCACGTCCATTGTTTCATATCGAGAATTTTTTTATCACATCCATTGTTCCACCTCCTCTTGAAGTTTGCTTTCCAAGTCTTCCTCACGTTCGTCATGACACTGCGCAATGATCTTATAAATTTTCCCAAATTCTGATCATTGTACGCATCTGGCTCGTTGTCAATAACTTCTATTTCACCCTTCCACAAGTCCATTACGGCAATCACCCAATGACTGTTGTCGATGTTCCAAGGCACGTAAACGACATCGCAATCCAACCATGATGATCCCCGTACGGGTAGGCGCGCCATCACATGGTCCATGAGTGACTTCTTAACATTATTGCGTTGTTTTTTGCCTTGGCAGCTGATGACAATAGTACAAAATATTGACATGACAATTGTCTTATTATGGAAACACGCTAGTATATTTTTCTGATCTATTCCTCATCATATTGAGGATTTCCTCAATGATTTGATATATAGAATGGAAAGAAAGAAATTGGATAGAGAAATGCTCAATTTGAACCAAATGCATTTATTAAACCTTACTGTTGCCTCCAGCTACACATCAGTCCCCAAAAGAGCTCGTAAGTCTTCTGTTGAAACACAAACATCATGGCCACCCGGAATATCTTCCGGCTTTTTGTGTTCCTCCTCCATATTCATCCACATAAGGAGATTATTCAGTATTTTTTTCATCTCTTCTGCGTGTCGTACCTCTGGCGCTACTTTTGGATACATTCTGCTCGGTCGAAACGTCAATACTACATACCAATAATGATGATTGTGTCTTATTAGGTGTTATACCACCGGCTTCACTTTTGATTACATCTCACTCATTGTTGGATGCTTCACTTTCAGTTACATCCCACTCACTTTCGATTACGTCCTGCTGAACATTCAGTTGCTTGTGTAAAGCTTCCGCGATAGTCCTCAACTCACAATTCGCAGAACGCAACATTTCACTCGTCTTCTCCACCCATGATTTAATTTGATCAAAGCGAGCAAAAATACGGTCGTCTTCTTCAAGCACATCATTGGCGAATTTTTCTAATGTCTTCTTGATCTTATACAACTCCTGATTGTGCTCTTCCTAGTTATCAGGCGATGCATTCCTGGTAACAGTCTGACCAGGCTGTTGATATTGATGAGTAGGAGGATTTTGGGGTACTGGCAAGTCACTGTGACAGAGCCCATTGGATCGGTTATCTACATATTTCTGAGGGAGAGTATCGTCCCCCTCTCTGTCTGAATCATCAGCAATATACGCCCCATCACTGAACAATTCCAGCAATGTAGTTATCCGATGATCTTCAACGTCTGTCACGTAGTTCTCACTCTCTTCCCTCAAAGGTATCAGGATAGGATAAAGAATGCCTTGTGGAAGAAAATCAAAAATGAGTATTAAACTTTGCATCGTGTACAGTCACGTATAGTCGAGAATCCCGAATGGCTTGTTGGATCATGTATGCAAGCATCGTGCATGGCCCCGTATACACTGTATTGGTTCATCCTGGCATACGGGTTGTACCCCTATAGAGTATAGCTGAGAATTCCAAATGGGTTGTCGAATCTCGTACACGTGCATCGTGTAAGGCAATGTATACATGCAGACCGGGTGCATGGCTTGCTTCCCGGCATACATGATGTATCGGTCTACATTAGTCGAGAATCCCGAATGAGCTATCAGAAAATATTAATGAGATTTCTTACCATTCTCTCCCTACAAAAAATATCAATGATTTGTTCCTAACTGACCATTGCACTTCCAGTTCAGGCATCTAGGAAACCTCATCGCACTTCCATCAACACGCTGGCCACACAACCTCCTGAGTTTGGAAATTGCCTCCAACGCCCAAATCTGTTTAAAGGGAGCGTATATACATCTTAGGTAAATATTCACATTAATAAAACATACACATGAGAACATACATTAATGAAAAATCACTTACATGTGAAGCAAACTGAAAACCTGTCAGGGTATAGGTCTCTTTATCGACTGCTTGGAGTTTTTTTCCCATCATTCTCTTTGACGATTCGTTCTTGGTACTTTGTATTGAGAGTTTTTTATACCATGCTCTTTGTTATATCCACGTAAGACTTACTGTCCCATGGATAGGCATTGAACGTTGTCAAACCATTGACAATGAATGCTCAGACCAAGGCCATTGATGTTTTTTTTATAATCACCTGCTAGGATCACACCCTCTAGCAGGTATAGCAGGGAGATCTTAATCCTATCCTCAAAGAGCTGCTCCTCGGTTTCTTTAGTAGACATTTCGGTCGTCAGATTCTTCTTCCCCTTTGCCTTATCCATCATCGTATCTCACAAGTTTTTAAGTTTTTGAAATGTGACGTTCGTATCACTTCCTGGAAAGTACTTGTCCCGTATACAATTATCACTCATCGAAGGATTTGTCACTGGCGCCTTCGAGCACTTCAACCTAGTTACCATGGAAAACTCCTTTATACCAAATCGGGTTGGCTTTCCCTCTACGAAAAATCACAACTCGAATTGCTTATGGGTTTTGATTCGCCTCAGTAGTAAGAAATGGGCAAGCTGACTGGAGGATATTTTCCATTGGAACGTTCAAGAGCTGTCCAAACCCAAATAGGTGCTTCGGATTTGGTCAAGTTCTCGTTTATTCAGCCGCTCCTTTATCTTCACTATAATCCACAATGAATGGCGCACTGTCACCTTAACAGGGAACTCCATGTGTGCTCTGTCGTATACCTTCGATTGTAGGTATGTGAGAAAGCCTACTAGTTGAGGTTCATTAGTCGGTATTCGCACTTGTGTATAAAACGTAGACAATAATCAACAAAACTTCAAATTTAAGAGAATGGAGTCGTTCTCAACGTGCCTGAGTCGGGTAAGTGATTTATCATAACGTAAATCGCAATGAACAACCTGCAATGTACCAGAAGATTTGGTGATGGGGAACACCCTGCAATTTGTCTACTTGAGTCATCACTCCATTCAAATCTCTATCATGCGACGTTTCCGGTTCGACCATCATCCTTGTTGCCTAAGACTCTAACGGGTCGTTCATTATTCTTCCTGTCTGCAGCGGTGAAGCTGGTTGTGCCTACCGCGTGTGCGTCAGAAGAATTTCCTTTACGATACCGGTAATTATTTGATCCAAGTCCACATGTGTGTCTGAGGAATTCTCGAACGACATGTTGAAGGATTCCAGTCGAGGTTTTCGATTGAAGACTTACGGGTTTTTTAATATTCAGAGAGTTTTTCCTTTTGATGGAGATTTGTTAGTGAGAAGTCTTCCGGCGATTGACTTGATTAGAAGGAATTAAGATGGTTTAGTATTTTATTTCTTTTCTTCATTTTCTTTTAATGCCTTTTAAGTAAAAGAACAATAAAAGTAAATCAAAAATAAAATAGGAGGTTACATGTCAAAATAGAATTTTCATCGAGGTCACTTGTCCAATTATTCCTTTCTTTATTAAAGAAACTGTTTTTTAAAATTTTTGGTGAGAACTTACTTTTACAAAACCACAAAAATTCGCAAACATATCCTTTGTCTTGCTTCTAATGACGTTCTTGAGCGGCGAAGATTCTTTTTTCGCGCAAAATCGACCCTCCCACGATCTCTCCTTCAACGAACATTGAATTTTGATTTATCTCTGATTCTTCAATGTTTGTGCCAATCTGCACCGGACCTCGATAATCAAGCTTCTCATTTTCAATTGATGCTTTCACATCTCGTCTTGACCATTTCCTGCTCTTACATTTTGTGTGGTAACAAAATTATGTACACGTAAGTTATGTTTAGCAAATTTGATTGATAAGATGGCTGATAATTGACAATGTGACTGGTAACTGATAAGGTGATTGAAGACTGATAAGGTGACTGATGAGGTGACTGATGAGGTGACTGATAAGGTAACTGATTTAATTAGATTTGTTTCGCAAATTTACCTGATAAGGTGATTTATTTTCGTAAAATGACATAAAAGATATTATTTTATATTGTTATTGTATTTTAAATAATATTTATTATTTTTAATATTAATAATAAAATTTAAAAAAATAAAAATCATATTATAATTTTTCGTGCATCTAAAATACTTATATTTTATGCATAAATTTTTTAAACTAAAATTAAGAATAAAATTCAAATATAAACTTTCTTATTTTTTAATTAGGTAAAAAAAATTGTATTTTCAAATCAAATCTTATAAGGTAATTTTATTTTGTCAAGACAAGACAACGCACAGCCCTAATATTACTCTATTTGCATTTATTTCTACAAGCAAGAAAATGAAGTCTCTGCAACGAATTCTCTTTTATCGTTATTGAGTATTGCATCAAACAATCCGATTTAGGGTTTTTTGAAAGGGAATCATCTTACTGCAATGGTGGGGAAAACCCTATTCATCCCAATCGTGGTATTCTTCACTATGGCCCTGGCGTTAAAACTCTTCTCTCCTTCACTTCCCTTTACTCGAACGGATCTCGCTTCTCCAATGTAAGTCCCACTTGATTTTACTCGACGAAGTACGTTAGCAGCTTGGATTATGGCATTTTTTATGTTTTCTTTCGTTTCTGGCAATTTAGTCAGTGCAAATTAACTGGGTAAGTGACGAAATACAGAACCGAAAGAGCAGAGATATGGAGCCTCCAGAGACTCTTTGAGTGGCGGTCGTGCAGTTGGTGGCTTCAAGAAAAGCCTGCTGGTTAGTGTTCCTGTTTTCTTTTTTCCGTTTCTGGGATATTTGTAATTGCTTTTAATTAATCAGATTTACAAAATTATGTTTTAGGTAAGAGTTATTAGGGATTAGGTACATTTAGCTGAATTGTTATCATAGATGGATTTGAGATGGGTTGAAATGGTTGTAGTGCTTTCACTCTTTCACTTTCAGTTTTGCTATTTGCTGAATTTTTTCTATGTTGCTGGACGACCATTTAGTTTTTTTGTGCAACTCCAGTTGTGATAGATGTGTTTTGAAGAAGTGAATACCGTGGATCCAAGTATTTTCTTTAAACGTGACCAAGCCGTCTTCAACTGATGGTTTTCAAGTGCCACATAAGACTATTATCTTCTGATGTATTTAATTTTCTAAGTCTACATTCCCTGGTTCCGAAATTGCAGACGTTTGCATTGGTTTTTTCTGTTAAAATGCTGCAGCTCTGCCAGCTAAAAGCAATGGGTATCTTCGGGTGGATTGCTATGGTGGACTCAATCAGCTGAGGAGGGATGTATGTATTGTTTCAACCTTTTTCTTTTTTCTATTTGTGTAATATTGTAACTGAATTCAATTTTTTGCAGTTTTGTGATGGCGTTGGTATTGCTCGCTTGCTAAATGCTACTCTTGTCTTGCCTAAATTTGAAGCGGCTGCTTATTGGAATGAGTCCACGTAAAACACTGAATTATTCACTAGGATGAATTCTGTGAGATTGCTATGGTCGACTCATTATTTCTATAAGT
The DNA here is from genome assembly GCA_025802335.1 of Pinguicula primuliflora. NCBI lineage: Eukaryota > Viridiplantae > Streptophyta > Magnoliopsida > Lamiales > Lentibulariaceae > Pinguicula > Pinguicula primuliflora. Next base: position 6,867 of record JAOYMZ010033675.1, on the reverse strand, counting down.
AATTTGCTATGATTTCATCATTTCCCCATGTTTGCCTGTTTTCTATTCCGTCTAAAATCATTAAGTCATGTGAAAGTGAACAAGATAGGTTGCGTTGATTTTAATTCATTGTTTCTGTGCATTTTGATATATTTGATACCATTTTCATGAGTTCATGCAACTTGCTTTTACTTGTGCTGGTACATATATTAATACAAATAATATTGCATGTAAATGATCCGAAGTAAATGGCAATCAAGAACCTCTGTAGAAGCAAATCCTAGACTTTGCATATGGTTGTTTGTTATATTTATTCAACATCACATATATATAAGTTATCCCTCCGCAATCACTTGAAAACCTGCTGCATGATTTGACCTTGCAGTGGATTTGGCGACGTGTTTAATGTGGATTACTTCATCAACCAAATGAATGGCTTCATTCGTGTCGTGAGAGAGTTGCCCCCGGAACTTGCATCAAAAGAGCCTGTCAGTGTTGATTGCAGCAAGCGTAAAGGATCATTTGATTATGTAGAATCTGTTCTTCCATCATTGTTGGAGCATCATTACATTTCAATCGCACCCGCAATGAGTCAAAGAAGGGATAGGTAGGTGAAGCTCATCCCCTTCTTTATCCATCATTTTTATTCATCAATACACCTTCCCTTCCCTCGTTGTCGTGTGATCACAGTGTTCGAGAAAGTACTAGACGGTTCCTGGGTAGTCAGAGTCCGCCTAGCGCCTAGGTGCCCTAAACGGGTAATTAGGCCGAATTCAGGCAGGGCGGAGGGCAATCGCCTAGTGCCTAGGCAGACTAGGCAACCCCTGCTTGAACAGACCTTATAGCATACATGCTATCGTATATATTTCGATTGTTTGTTTTCCCATCTTACCATCAATTATATTGCAGGTATCCGTTATATGCGAAAGCTGCCCTTTGCCAGGCCTGCTACAATGCACTGCGCTTAACCAGTACATTGGAGGAGAAAGGTTCAGAGCTTCTAAATGCTATACCAAAACCCTTTCTGACGCTTCACCTCCGTTTTGAACCGGACATGGTAGCCTATAGCCGATGTGAATATACCGGTCTCGCACCTGCATCCACGGCAGCCATAGAGGCTGCGCGAGTAGATAGAAAACCTTGGACAGGAGAACAAGCTCGTCTGTGGAGAATCCGGGGGAAGTGCCCCCTTACTCCAAATGAAACTGCAATTATCCTTCAAGCTCTAGCTATACCTACGGAAACAAATATATACCTGGCGGCCGGTGATGGTTTGATGGAACTCGAAGGCCTAACTTCAACCTACCCAAATGTGTTTACCAAGTCCAGTCTGCTGAGAGGTGAGGACTTTGAAATCATGCATGGAAACACCAAAGCTGCATTAGATTATCATGTGGCAATTAACAGTGATTCATACATAGCAACCTACTTTGGCAATATGGACAAAATGGTAGCTGCCATGCGAGCATTCAAGGGGTTATGGAAAACACTTTTCTTGAGCAGGAGGGAATTTGCTGTATTAAGTTCTCAAGGCCTGAAAGGGGATTCGTTAATGGAAGCTCTGTGGAAGGTACACAGAGATGATTTTGTCAAGGGCGTGGGATCAGCTTTGCCAGATTGCTTTTGTGAATTTAAACTCTGAATTTGAGATTTCACTTCATTTTCAGCATTCTTTATTATTTCTATGTAGCAGTTCTAATATATTTTTGTCATAATGATGGTGGCTTGAGAGTTAAAGGTCATTTATAATCTTGTATTATACATTCGTATTGATCAACTTTCAAAATAACCAATTTTTTTTCTTATACTTTAATAAAAAATTCACTACTCCATAAATATTTTTTATTTTTTTATTTTTTTGGTAATTATTTAATTATTCTTTATTTTTTTCAATGATCTTCTACGTAAATCTGAGATAAAAAATAATTGAACTTACTTTCTCTTTCTTAATGATCTTCTACGCAAATCTAAGATAAAAATAATTTTCGCCGTGAATTTGATGAGCCCGTATGGAGGGTCTTCTCATCATTAATAAAAAAATAATAAGATAAAAAATATTTATGAGATAAGATTTTTTTTATGAAAGTATAAGAAAGTAAATTAATTTTTTTGAAAGTAAAGAGCTGTAAGTTGATCAATATATAATGGGAGAGTAAATGAGTTTAGGGTTTAGGCTCTAAATCCTAAATGGCCTTTTGGTGGCTTGAGGCTTCTTTGTCATAACGTACGGCAAGAAACTGTAAACAATGGGAAATGTAATGCTTTAGTTTTTTGTTTTCCTTCTGATTCAGGTATAAGAATTAAGAACCAAAGATCAAAGTACAGAATTTTGAATTTTTCCCAACAGCTCTTCCTGTGATATGGTGCTGCTGTAGCAAAGCTGACCACCATAGAAAGGTATGTCACAGCAGCAACTCAACAACGGTACATCCACTGTTTGATCATGATCACAAATTCAAGAACTCGCCAGAAGTCTCTACCCCGCGTCGTGGATATAATGATGGTTCACCACCCGTGACGGGTTCTGGGAGTCTAATTAGGAAATGCGCTTCACATAAAAATTTTTTATCCCCTAATATTCGTGACGGGAAGGAGATGCGGGGGTACAGGTTCAAGTATACAACACCCCCGCACCCTACGGGTCTGCCACTGTTCACCACCACCACCACCACCACCACGGGTGTTGTCCAAGAAGATTCACGAACTTGGCTTCCCTGTGTCACTTGTACGGGCTCACAGAATCATATGGACCAAGAACATCTTGCATATGTAAACCTGAATGGGATTCATTTTCGGAAGAGGTACAACTGAGGCTCAGGGCAAGACAAGGTGTACAACATTATGCTCTGGAGGAAGTAGATGTTAAGGGCTCTGTGACCATGGAGTGCATACCATATGATGGAGAGACTATCTGCGAGATTATGTTTAGAGGAATCACTGTGATGCGCAGATACTTGAAAGAACGGTGGATGGTTTAGAAGGATCCTGGTATTAAAACACAAAGATGGCTATATAGAAGTGAAAGATCGAATAAAAGATATAGTCATCTCAGGTGCGGAGACTGTAATCACGGAGGAAATCGAAACAAGTATATATAACCACCCGGAAAGTCTAATAAGGCAATATATCATCAACTCGTAAATACTTAAGACATTGTATGGGACATGACTGGCACATGATAATTCATTCAGCTGTATACAAACTAAAAAGAGCTCAACATAAAGAAGCTCTTCCGTGGAAGCACATTATGAGACATAAGCAACCCAGCCTCACTTGGTTGCAGATAAACTAGCTCTAGAGCCATAACAGTAGTTAAATCCGTACCAAATATCTCCAGGGACGATTACATTGTAGTAGAATGTGACAGGCTGAGTATTATACCCGGAGACTGTGACATCGTATGGTATCCAGCCGTCATAGCCACTTCTGTAGAGGTATAAATAACATATCTGATAAGTACAGGGTCCATTGATCTGAAATGTGTCAGTTGAGCATCTCTCAAATGTTCTTGAAATTGGATCATCTAGACGTGGAGCATAAACCTACACATCAAAGAGTAGGTTGTAAACCAATTCCAGATATCATTTGCGAAGTTGTCTTCAAATTAATCAGCGTTTGAGAAAGTGCTGGCCGCCTAGGGCCTTGGTGTCCTGGATGCCCACCTAGGCACCCGTAAGCGGGCCCTTCGTGAAAGTCGGGCTGGGCAGTGACCATCCTAACCCTAGGCGGCACCGCCTAGGGGCCTTCATGAACAGAGAAATTAACATAACGAAATCAGACATAAAAGCATTGATTTTTTGCACTATTACGAGCGCAAATCCAACAATCCAAATTGCTATCAGCGAGGGGGAAAAACAATGAAACCTGATTTCCATAGGCATCGCCGAATGAGAGACTGATTCGGTCCCGCGTGTAGCGAATGGAGGAGCAACTTGTCCTAATGCTCACTTGAAAGGAACAGGTCCCGGCATTCTGCAATAATACAAACCAAGAGAAACCCACATTCAAAAGGCGTTTCAAGGAGGGGGAAAGGGAGAATACTTTCAAATATACGAATTTGAAACCTGAGTCGTGTTGATTTTGAAGGACGACAGACGGTGAGGGAGGAGTGAAGTTATCGATCGAGATTCTGAAGTCGAGACGATGAAAGCGAAAATCAGCAGGAAAACGTGGGTCTTCATAATTTTCACCGAACCCATGAAGCTGGAGGACGGCGTTAGCACGAACCAGATGAATCTGAGACGTTCTTTCTCGATCGGTAAAGATTGTTCCTTTCAATTGGACTCAAAGTTGGGACGATTGAAAATTTGCACTTTTACCATTCTAATTTTTAAAAATGTCATCCACCCATCTTTTAAAAATCGATATAAAAAAATACCGGTTATCTAAAAATTGGTGGTCATTAAAAAATTATTAAAATTCTTAATATCAAATTAGCACGTACCGGTCTTCACCTTCATTTTCTTCATCAAACCTATATCTTGCAAAATATGCCTTAATCAAAATTTTTCCAGATTCGTGGACTGAATTCGGTTGCTTAGCAGACGTATTTTTCATCTTCATCTTGAAATTTAGAACGATGTTGGGAGACCTCTTTCTCACACCACATGAAGACAAGTATATAGTAAAGGAAGATCTGAATTTTTTGAGGCTCCGTCAGAAACAATTCTGCATCATAGCTCCAAATCCAGAACAGTTGGAGCTAAAGTCTGGTCAGTGTGAGGCGGTATTACTGAATGCGGCACCAATAACTGCTAATCGAGAAGTTGATTCAACAGATAATATTTCACTTCTGCAAATGAATTCCTTCTGTGTGGAACCATCTTTGGTAAAATGTGTTGAGGAGGTTGGGACTAAGTTGGGCGACTCTTTGGTTCCTTTGAAAGCATAGTAGGTGACTTAATGCATGAATCTGAGCTTGCTAATGTTGAGTCATCTCTGGCAATACCCAGCTTGAATATGGAAGATGTCAGTGTAAAGGCTTCTCTTATATGTTCAACAGAGAAGGGCTTATCGAAAGGAAATTTTTTTGGGAAAGTAAAGGTTTTGTCAGAAGATGATGTATGTAAAGAAGAAAATCTGGAGGATTCGGAGGATGAGAATGGAATGTAGATATTACAAGAGATTGCGGAGGAGGAGGCTCTCTTTCTGAACGCCAGTAAAAAATATCTGGCTCATTGTAGGGCGTTTCTTGTTTGTTTCGGATTCTGACGGTTGTCTCGTTTGATGAAGAAGATGAAGATACCGGTCTTCAGAAGATCGGTATGTGCTAATTTGATATTAGAAATCTTAATAACTTTTTAATTACCATCGGTGTTTGGAAGACCGATATCTTTTTATACCGGTCTTTGGAATACCGGTGGCTCTTACCGGTCTTCCAAAGACCGGTGGATGACATTTTAAAAAATTAAAAACCATTTTTGGCAGAAGCAAAAATTTTCCCAATCTCAAGCCGTAAAACAATAGGGTGTTGAAACTGTGATGCGAAAATGTAAAGCTACTACTCATTATTTCATTGCAGTGGTTTTGCGCGAATCAAACACAATGTTATGCTGCACATATTATGGTAGGAGTAATACAGAGATGCAATAACCGAGTTGTAAGAGCTCCCACTCTAGAGGCACAACATAGACATGATCTTGAAAACACAAAAAAGACGCAGAGCACTATAATGCAATAAATATCAGCAGACCTTAATCCATAAAGAAGTTGAACCAAAGGAGTATATGGGTGTACCTAACTTATAAAATTTCAAGTAGTGAGGCCAATCTAATATGTTACTTGAACTTATATGTTGATTATTTATTTAGTACGGCATATCATGAGTGATACTCTTCTTCCATTGGTTGTTTGTCCTCAGAAATTAAGAATTTAACCTCATTTGGTTCATTATTACCTGAAGAATCTCTCTTGTCGTTGAGTTACACGCCATCTACATCTACAAACATAATAGTTTCGTAAAAGTCGAATGCACGAGAACGTATGACCCAAGTGTTGTCAAATATTTTGCATCTGTCATACCACAACCATTCATCGTTACACAACTTCGTGACAATATAATGCAGAAACATAGTCATTGTGGGATCTGTATGGAGAAATTCTTCACATTTTACCCTCATTTTTTTAATTGGTCATCCACCACAATCATCATGATATACGCGTCAAATGCAGAACCACTTAATGAAAGATATCATTTTAACAAACTATACTTTGTCTTCCAAAACTTGATCTTGTTGTGAACCTCTTTACTAGTTACTCAACAATCGGGAAATTCTTGCTTGATCAGGTATGCACATTTTTCATTAAAATTGTTTGATTGTACAAACGATTTGTATGATTTGTGTGGAAACGAAAAAGAAACGGATTTACGTAGTTTGGCAAATTGCCTACGTCCACGGAAGAGTTTTCTCTACTCTTTCTTTCTTATTTCTTCTCATCGTTACAATGGGTATTTATACAAGTTTTTGAGGAGCAGATCCCATTAATGAGCATGAGTATGCTTTCTCATGTTTGATTGCTGCGCATGCCTTGACAATTGTTGCGCATGCATTGGTGGGGCACAACATGAGAAAGCATGCCTTGACTATTGTTGCGCATGCATTGGTGGGGCGCATGTCTTGACTTCCTCAACACTCTCTCTCAAGTTTGGTGTGGGATACCCGACACTTAATTTGAATAAAATATCATGAAACGCCCGGCCACTAACTGTCTTTGTAAGAATGTCTGCAGCTGATCCTCTGATCTCACGAATGGAAGTGTTACCAACTTGCCTTCAAGCTTTTCCTTAATAAAGTGTTGATCGATCTCGACTTGCTTCGTACGATCATGTTGTACCGGATTTTCAGATATGTGTATAGCGGCTCGGTTATCACATCGTAGAGGACAAGC
>JAOYMZ010033664.1:0-16204 GCA_025802335.1 Pinguicula primuliflora | reverse complement strand
ACTTGCAAAATTCTTAATTAAACTACATGTAGGGATGAATTAGGGACAAAGTGTTGGGACATGTAGCATCACTCTTTCACAAACTACCTGGTTGTAGTGAACAAGCATATCTGTAAGGCGTTCAGCTCCTCGGTACTTGATAGGTTGAGGCTTTGGCTGTTGTGAATAGCAATTATGAGATGTAAGCCTTATTTTAGATGGATCGTCCAACCCAAGATGGCGGGAAACATGTTCAACAACTTCATCATAATTGTTCTGCTTCGATCTGAAATTGTTTAGTTAAATGCTTTTATTATCATCGAGAAACAGATATGGAACGCACCCAAAATAAGCAGAATACATAGGATGCCATATTGTACAAACTAAAATCCCATACAATTCCAGACAGAATTCATCTTCCTTGGGCTTTTCCAGAGAACGAAACCGAACCACCTATGAACAATTAACAACAATCTCAACATTCGACCGGGACAATGTTAACTGAACTAACTTTGAAAGTTACGAGCATTCGAAACTGAAAGAAGTATTCAAACTAAAGAAATATTCAGTTGCCAACTTAGATGAAGTTCTTCATTAATTCAACAACTTTGACTGAAGTATGAGATAAAATAGTGCGTACATGTAAGAACTGACACACACCCTAACTCGATACCAATAAAAGTCAAATCATTTCATTCAAGGGGTTAGTTGAACGCTATACCAATGGAGGCTTGCCGTTTGCCCCTAGGTTCTAGAACTACAACCATCTAAAACTTGAGTTTGTATTTTAGCAGATATGAGAGGAAAGAGGGCAAGCATCCACCACGGTAGACTCACCCACCCACCCGCACCTCGCTCAAAATTTGGTGATAATTGTATGCAAATATCATCATCAGTAATCCTCCAAACACAAATCCAGTAACCTCGGGTGTAAGAGAAGAAAAAAATAAGAAACATTGATGGTTTTAGTGCGCTTCTAAGTTAAACACTTCAACTAATCAGCAACCAAAATTATCATAGACAGTAATCAATTACTGACATCAGTGCCCCCACATATAGATAATTCCATGGCAACAGATAGCCTGAATGTCTTTATATAACACATTGGGCTCACAACAGAAACGACCAGCAAAGAAAGAATTAAATTTCAGCTTAGCAGTTAGTTTACAGCATCAAGTCATGGGTTATACCTGGCGGTTGTGAACATATTCCAAAAAGTAAGGGACAGTAGGGTAACGGCAACCTTCACCGGTCTGACCTTTAAGAGGTTTCTGGAAGCAAATGATATCGCCATCTTCAAGCTGAAGATAAGAAGTCACAGAAGATAATTATAGCCAGTACTTCTAACCAGATCTATATGATAACTTATTCAACAATTTAATTACCCAAAAAAACTTATTAGACAATTTGACAGGAAAAGAAAATGGACATATGCGATTGGTGAGGTTTTTGCAACAACAAACCTGACAGCTACGGAAGCTGAGTTTCTTGTCAATTTGTTCACACATAACGCTAGGTTCGAACTTAATTTCCTGAACAAAGTGAAATATATGAAAGACGGACTACGAAAGCTGAATTGTTTGAAATAATAACTCCCAATACAGAACAATGAAAAGCAAGGGTGAGAAACCTCATAGAGTTCAATTTCTTCATCAGGAGCAAATCCTGACATCTCATTGAGCTTTTTAATTATCTCCACCGGTTTCGCACTGCCTTTTACAAAGAGCCGTCCAACGTACCTAGTTACAAAAGTATATACTATAAAAAGATGGTATTCTTCATGAGAAAATGTCGGGTGCATGTCAAGCAGGAAACCCATTTTGGTGGGATATTTTGCTATTCAATTGAAGCAGTTGCATGTACATACGAATCAGATAGGTCATAGGTACAACATATGTTGTATTTTCAAGTATTCAATCCTGATTTTAACAGCTGGGAATAGACGATCTGCCAATTCAATGGAGCAATATCGAATTTGTTTCCGGGACAAGGAATAGCACGTAGAACCATATTCAAATATGACAAGATATATTAAAATATTTGTCTGGGATATACCTAAGTTCCTCTTTGATCGGATCATAGCATTTGAAAAACAAAAGAATATCCTCTCTAGTCTTCTCTGGTGGAGGAATAGGCCGGACATCCTATCAGTTGCCATGCATATTAAAGGAGAAAACAAGCCAACGCGTAATATAATCATAGATCATCAGCAAAAACTATAATAACTGATGCATATTACCAAGTCAAGAGCTACTTCCAAAAACAACTTAAGCTCAGCGTTATTCCCTTTATTGGAGACTTCTCTCAACTGACCAACCTGTGGATAAAGGGTAAGCGAGGTTATATAAATTCAATCCGTAATTGTCAACGCAAATGCCAGTGCTCCGTAATTGTGAACGCAAATGTCAGTGCCCAACAGCAACAGCAAAAATCTCCAAGTGCAACAGCTCTCAAAATAAAACGGAAGGAAAATCATACTTTGCAATCTAAGCAACAATTCCCAAAGGCACAAAACACTAGCACTGCCGTAGCAATGCATTCCTCATAATTCTCAGAATTACTTGTAAAATAACCGATGAAGATGACTGACACATATTAACAGTTGAAAATACAAAATTCACTTGTGCATGGAAGAAAAGAAGATATGGCTTTATGCCCACCTGAGAGTACATGTTATTTTTATGTCTGGGGGTGGGGATCACCTGGCTCATGATAATGGAGCAGAAAATTAAGTTTAAAAAGAGTAGCTTACAGATTGAGCTTCCTCCTGTGCAGTAAGTGGTCTATTAGGACGGTAAGTATGATTCTGGCGCTTTGCCCATAACCAGAAGCGTTGAAATTTTACAGGGATTCCAAACACCTTGGCAATCTCTTCCTGCAATTGGCATGATAATATGATTAAATCACTTCTGCAACTGTGAACACGAACATATGTTTCATCACATCAAACAGCAACTATTAATACCCTAGAGGAAAAGCACTGCTCGGTATGTAAAGCCATTAATATGTTCATAACTCAATCCTATAAGAACAGGGTTCATACTCAAAGTAGAGATCAGACTAACAAAAGAATTGGAACAAAATTCTTACACATTATTATTTGGTTAGCAAAATAAAATGCTAATTGGTAAATATATCACAAGGTAAAAGAGATATAACCTCTGTTATCAGAATCATACGATTTGATTCAATTCTGAAGCTCATCGATACGAATCTTAGGTATGAATCACTTATGCCTCATTAGTTGTCTGAATTACGATTCAGGATTCGAATCTTAAGACACATATTTGATTACTGTTTTTGATTTGAATGCCAATTCTAAACTTTAATAACTATTTATTTATAACATTTTTATTGCAAAATATTCATTTTAACATTGTTAAAATTATGACCGAATCTTTACGATTCGCGATTCGATTCGATTCGAATCACAATTCACAAATTGACTATTTCGATTCACAATTTGACAACTATGGCTACTATAATACATAGCTCCAAAAAAGTGAACAATAATCAATGCACCAAGATTAATTCATGTCGTGAAAATGGATTTTGACAACCAAGTAAACTCATAATCAGCAGTCTGTTACAGGCAAAAAATAATTTTGCCTAAACAGAACTGTTTAAAATGGATGGTGGTACATTCTCAGAGGAATAGGATACCATCTTCTATTAATACCCCCAATGAGCGTATCATGAACAGCTTCAGGCAATCGGGTAACCCAAAAGTACATAAAAACTCAAATGATACAACATAACGATATATGGCAAGATTTAAAGTAACATCCAACCAACTCAATAACCTAATAATCAAGCTGTAACTTGTTGACAGAATATACCTTAAAAGCATTAAAAGGCAACTGTTTTTGGATACGAAAATGGCGAACTTTGTCATGATCCACAAGATCAAAATATGTCTGCCTCCCAACCTGTTCAATGAGGTCCTCATCACGGGCAACCTACATATGCAAATGAATGAAGAACGTTTTTCCTGCATGAAAGCATTGAAAGAGAGAACATACTACTAGAAGTTCAAAAACCTTGATAATTGTATATAAATGTGCCTCGGATTTTTCCTTCTTCTTCTGCTCCTTTTCTTCCTGCTCCTTCTTTAACCGTATCTGAAAAGAGGAATGTGGGAGTTGGCAGGAGCATAATCAGAAGTAGAAAATTAAGAACCTTACCCTTAGATGTTCTGCTATGTCCTTCTCATCCATGTTGCAAATTATCTTCTCTTTGTCACTTTCACGTATATAGACAAGCATGTATGCATTTGAATATTTGGTAAATTTAAATGGCGAGTTATTGAATCCAGGGTTTGTCTGCGGCAGCTGTATAACCAAAAAGGAAATTGTGAGGCCGTGACCAAAGGAAATCAAACAAGCTGCTAATAAGAAATGAAAGAAAGAAGTCCACTCAAAGGAAGGAAAAAGTTACTTCTTCTTCACCACCATATTGTTCGTCCAGTGCCCTCCTCATGTCTTCCTTTGTTACACTCTCATCGTCAAATTTAAACCTAGAAAAGGTATTAAGCACACAAGATTATATGACAATTGCTGGTATTTTATATCTATTCATAACAGAGAGAAAAATTTATACACTACGTGCTGTATTCCGCAACCTAAAGACCCAAGTAGCTCAACTGGTGAGCCTAGTACCTTCCAATGTGGAGGTAAGGGTTCGATACCTTTGCGTATCAAAAAAAAAAAGATCCCTTATCTACCAACGGTGACAAAATAAAATACGCTCCTAATCAAAATTGCCCCAAACCTTCAAAACACATAGGCAAATAGCCCCAAGCGACATGATAAAAGCAATGCTCTTCATTGAGAAAAAACACTTATTGTACTGCATGCACAGGCATGGGTGCAGCGCAGACAATGTACATCTGAAACATAATGCATACCATTTATCAGAAAGGGTTGGCCTGATATATGCATAATAGTGCCCGCCATGGACTCCCCCACTATGCACCAAAACACTACATAACAAAATCCAAAAATTAGGATTCACATGTACAAATATGTGCTACCAGTCATCAAAATATCACTAGCAAGCTAAATCCTGTATGAAGGGACTGGACAACATATCATGAAAAGACAAGTAGGCGCAACAAAAAAACGAATTCAACATTTCATAATCAAACAGTACTTACAACAAAATGGGGAGATGCGATCAATAAATTGTTTAAATGCATGCTTAATCTCAAAGAAGAATAGTATTAACAAGCCGCTTGGTAAAATATATGTAGAAAAAATAACACCTGTGAAGAGTGTATAGGTTTCGGACACTCTTGTCTGCCTCGGGAGATAAGTATTTTCGATCCTCTCTATCAAGATCAAGTTGCAAAGGGAATTCATAGCGATCATTTATCTGATAAATCAAATAAAAAGAGAACGTGTGATACAAATTGAAATTGAATAGCATCATGTATTCTTGCTAGGCACCTAGTTTCTTCTTTGGTAAGTCACAAAATCATTAAAAAAACACAAGTAGTTGCCCAGAATTTTGGTCAAGACCGTATGAAAACCACGAAGACGGCTGCAAATGCTAAAATGAGAAACATTTCAGTCGAAATTGCCATTTTGTCCAAAAGCATAATTGTAGATGGGACATCTAATATTTGACTATTCTAGTAAATCTGGTTTACATTACTTTAGAAAGCCAGAAAGAGCAGGACACATCAGAATAATGCACCGGGTGACGACAAATAAACACCCGCAAGATGTGCATTTTGCGATCTATACCAGGTTCACTGATCAAAAGAGCATTTTCCAACATGCAGAAAGACATAAATTTCATTAAGATAAGTTTAAGGGGTCAACTGCCTCTACTGACAGAAAATGCAAAAAAGCTGCCGGCGAAACTAAAACAGAAAACCCAGACCATCGATCGTCTAGCCAAATAGAAATGGATAGCTGTCAAAGGAGACTCAAACGAACTTCTTAGAATTTGACCCTATCGAATCTGATCCTATCACATAAAAAAGGGCTTCTCATTGACCATTTACCTTAACCATAGTATCACGAAGAAAATCATACTCAAATCTTTTCAACTGAAGCTGAAGAACTGGGGGGAAGTCGATGAAAAGAACACCCTTCTTAGCATCCTGAAATATATGCATCCGTATCATAAATGAAAAGGAAAAGGGAACCCGGACTTCTAAATCCAATAGTAACACTGCACTAAACAGCACTTACAAAAGAGAACACGAGTGAAGGTCAAATACAGAAACTTTTTGCCCCTTACGTGAGGTGCTTGGGCTATTGGCTGTAACGACGTTTAAGTCCCTTTAGATTCATTGTTCCAATTTCCAAATACCAGCTTTTCAGCTATAAAAAATGCCATTTTTCATGCTACCTCTTTTCTTCATTTTATTGGCTCACAACAATTCTTACCCGTTTTCAACAAGTATATCTAGTTAAGTTACCATGTTTAAAATCAAAATAAATTCTCCTTTAACATTCTTTTACATAAAAGGCAAGTAAAGGAACTAGGCGACAGCCAACCTGCAATCCATACTGTTCAGCATGATACTTGTTATCACCCTCAAGGCGTTCCACCTCAACATATTTGTCAAAAGAGGCATAAATATCCAAGCATCCTTTGACATCTAGCTGCAAATCTGAACAAATTATAATCATCATTAGATGAAAATCACCTATTCTGATATCGTCACTTAGGTTGGGTCACAAAGTTGTACCATAGAACGACTCCTTCCTGGTTGATTTGTATTCAACATTGATACATTCTATGTAATTCATGTGGTTCCCCTCGAATAACTGTTGTATAGTACCTTCCACTACAGTTCCCTAGAAAGAAAGAAAAAAAAGAGGCAAAATTAAAATCTGCAGCAGCATAAAGTCAAACGATGACTGGCAATTTCTAAATTTAGTGGGGAAAAGATCGTTCTTTTTCGACATATACTTTCATTTTATCCTCAAGTTTTTCACAAAGAACTCGGTTCAGTTCTTGGACATCGTGCTGCATAAAAGAATCATATGTATCCCAACCAAAAGACTTTGTCAATTCCTTTGTTGCTACACTTGTATCATTGTACTGCAGCTTATAGAATAGGCTCTGCAGGGCCAAAGGAATGCTTCCGGATGGATTATCATTTTCAGTTGTGGGCATGTGGTACACAGCCTGCAACAAAGTCCAGTATTAGCTGCCCCACCAAACAGTCTAAAAGACAATATCGAGAGTTATTCACACCTTCCTGAAATATGGAATATGATATAGCGTCTGGAGTAGGGAATTCATATAACAAGTAGCGCCCTGATTCTTGAGCCCCACATAACCTGTCTCTTTTTTTGAGTCATGTGACAAATAATCTGTAACTTTATGAACAGCAACATCAGCCTCAACTATGCATATATCGTTGATCATATAACCTCGACCGGGGTCATAAAGTTCATTAAGAGGCATGAAAGACGTGAATCCCCAATCACTCTCTTTAGCATTGAACTGGTGTTGTGTCTCTGCAGAATCAGTTTAATAAAAATCCATCATATTATCAAAAACTTTGGTATGTAAATTATAAGAACCTAATAGCAAGAAATAAGAAAACAGAAAGCAACAACAAATCCCATGTTTATGCATACCGAAGTAAAATAAATAGATAAATGAATAATTTAAACTTTGCCAAGCAAAATCCTAGCGTTATGAGAGAGAATGATAGTAATTGAAAATGTATGATATTGTATATTTTCTACATTCATGGTAGAATTTACAAACTACTAGTTTCCAACAGACACTAAATTCACATTTTTAATTTCACAATAACTAAGTAAGCAACATAGACTAAAGACTGTATTTAAAATTCACAGAGATGGCTAACTATAAGTACAGATTCAAAACTTTAACGCAAGAAGGCATGATTATGGAAGTTCCGCCAAATTAATGTTAACATTAACATTTTTCTAAAGTTCACAATCATCTGCCAACGCAATAAGATCCCTGGAATGTCCCACTTGTCCTTTCCGAAGTCACCAGCTATATTCTAAATATGTAGCCAAATGTGATCTTTAGTGAGTAATTGCCAAAAAAAGTGAGTAATGGCCAGAAAATACTTACCTTTCCTTATTGTAAATCGGCCCTGGACTTGATTGACAACTGACAAACTAAACTGTGCATATCGGCTCCAGCCATATGGTAAATTTCCAGAGTCTGCAACATCCAGATACATTGACAAATGGTCAACATTGTTTCCTTTTGGAAATATAAGAACTCGCCTGGCACCAAAGAGTAGCTTGTGTCAGATCCTACGTGATGAAAACATACCCAGAAAGAAAAGAGTGTACAGAAAAGCTAAGCAAAGGGTACCATTTATATCCTCCTACAACGAATGTCTCAGAATAAAGTTTCTTCGTGTTCGTCTTTGAAAAATTCTCAATCTTCCAAGTAAATCGTGCTGATGGTGGCTCTTCAACTGCTTGTGCATCCACTCTACTTGGTGTTTCAGCAGGAGCAACTGGGCAACAAAAGCATTATAAAACCCACAAAGAAACAAATGAAAAAAGAAGGAACCTAAAATAACCGAAAATCATCATCAAACTGTCAACAAGAAACTATAGCAACTACACAAAGATAAAAATCTCGGTATCCGACTAATCAAATGGATTGTTGCAACATCTTCAAAGGAGGAGATTAACAACATAATCGGGAAATGTAAGTAGCAGAATACCTTCCATGGGTTGAGGGCCCTGCAGGTTAAAATCAGTATGAGGTACGAGCATCTCTTCATCCTCCACCTGCTAATGGAAGAAACAGAAAAAAAATTCTATAAGAATGGATCTGATCAAACACGAACGACTGCACTATGTACTAATCCAAATCCAATGAGCCCGCAGCATATTCAACATTGCTTTCCAACCCCACAATCAATCACACTCACGACTTCCACCACCCAAAATACGGTGCGAACTACAAAAAGCGAGCTCATCCAGCTACTAAAATGAAAATTATACAATACAATAAAGCATAGAAACTGTGTAAACACTACACACACACTTCTCCAGACCAGACACACGTGGCGCGCGCACACAGTGAGACAGCTAACGAACTGATAAAATGAAAAAAAAAACGCGTACATCGATTGGAGGCGGAGTGAGGAGGGTCATGGCAGCGATCAATAAAAAAAGATGGAAGGATTCCAACAGATATTCTGCGATTGTCCCTGAGCACAGAAAGGGAAGGAAAAATGAAGAACGGGGAGGGTTGTTGATTACAGTAGCAGTAGTATCATTCGTTGATCCAGACAACAATAAAATAAAATAAAAAAATAAGGAATGAATGAAGGGTTAATTAGGGTAAAATTGAAAAAATAGCGATGATTTTTTACAGATGTAAGACAGAAAGAGTACGTTTTACGAGCACGTGCTTATTGGGTAGGTCGTAAAACGTAATTACATGTAAGTTGTAATATTCATCAAACCTAATTATCAGATAATATTTCACATTTTTGGATTATTACTACAAAAATTACTTGTAATATTATAATGGTTATAAAGGGTTTTTTTTCCTACAATGTTTATAAAAGGTTATTACTATATGAAATCCTCTTCTTATGTTGAGTCTATGTCCATGCATAATTTTTGGATTGAGATTAAAGAGGTTTGTCAGAATTAACTACATTACGTTGACCAAAAGTCACATTTTTGGATGCGACTCTAATTATTCTGTTAGCGTTAATTTCACTTCAATTTTTTTCCTAATGATTAAACAATCATATATTATGATTTTATAAATTTACGACAACGCATCCGGCGAGACCACGAAAATGAGGTTTTTAGTATTTTGCATACAAACATTTTCATCAATATGGTCAATTTCAACATTGATCATCAATTTTTTGGTAGGTAATAAGTATTGTATTTATATGTTGGATTTACATATTCACAGGTCCAATATGATGGGTAATTTCTAGTTTATGATCTATAAATAATTCATGGGCTCACGACATCTTTCATCCAAACCGTAAACTTAATCCATTTTTCCATGGGCTCATAAGATGATCCAGGCCCGCAACTGTATTTGGTCCAGCGCTCGGTTCACATCAGGAATTTCTTGAGTAAATATAGCTTCATTCTGCATTCGCCAAATTCTCCAAACTGTCTCTTCCCAGATCAATCTCCATATCTTCTTGATTTTCGGCGGGTACTACTGAGCTTGGTTGATCAAATCCTTCATTGTCGATGGTTGCATTAGCGGCAGATGAAGCCAATTCATCAACAGTTTCCATAGATTGTTGGTATGTGGGCAGAGTAGCAACAAATGATCAACCGATTCATGTTCTTCCAAACATAAGGGACAGAGAATGGAGTCTACTGGAACACCTCGCCTGGCTAGGTTATCAATTGTCGGGATTCGATTCTGAGCTGCACGCCAACAGAATGCGCTGATTTTTGAAGGTACAAGCTTATCCCAAATTTTTGCATATACTGGGTCCATGTTTTCCATGTGATTCTGCAAAATCTGGTTGTAAATCACACAAGTGGGATATTTGGTGATGTCAGGATTTTGCCACTGCCATTCATCTTGATGATTTGATCTGGGAGGAGCAGAGTTGAGCTCAACTTGAATAGCTAATAGATCATTTGATTCATTGTCTGTAAGAGGCTCAGACCAGGACCGGTGCCATCTCCAAGTTTTTAGGTCATAAAATCCCTTCTCTGCTATTGTTATCTCCTTGTCTGTTGCTTTGGAGAAAAATGTAGGATAATTATCCGAGAATGATTTGCTCCCTAGCTACTTTTCAAGCCAAAATTTAATAGATACTCCATCTCCCACACGTTTAGATAGGTTCTATATGAACCAGGTTGATGATAGAACCCATTTGGAAATGTCCCTCCACCAAATAGAGCCGTATCTAGAGTGCTGGATAGAGTTGAAACCCAGTGTTCCATAGAGTGCTAAAATAGTTTGTCTCCACAAACTATTCGTTTCCTTCATGTATTTGAATCCCCATCTCCCAAGGAGAGAAATGTTGAGCTGTTTTAACACTTTGAATCCCAGTCCCCCACTCTTTTTTGGTAAGCACAGCTTAGTCCGCTTGATCCACGAGATCTTCCTCTTTCCAGTAGGAGTGGAGCCCCAGAAACATAGATAGTATGCTGTCTATTTTCTTCAAAACTCCTTCAGGTGCTTTGTATATAGAAAAGTAGAATAGAGGCAAAGCACTTAGTACCGATTGTATAACTGTAATCCTTTCCCAAAAAGAGATGTACTTCTTCTCCCAGCTACTTATCCTTTTAGTAATTAATTATGTTGAGAACCGGAGTCCAAGTTCTCTCTAGCCTTGGGTTTGCTCCCTTGAGATTGAATCTATCTTGCAATGCAGAATATCAGCATGAGCAGCTTGAGTAGGTTCGGGGATGCCCATAGCAGCCAAAAAAGGTTGCTGATGCAAAGCTGGATCCCCTGCCTCCAAACCGATCCTCTAGCTGATTTGCTCCTCCCTTCTGTATTGATCTCCTTCTGTTGAGTCCTGGAGTGATGTCTCTTCTCCACATTTCTCACAGGTAGATGTTTGAATGGCAAGGACTTGAGTAGACTATGAAGACTTCTACTCTGAGGGGATTGTGGTTGTAGCAAGACAGGGCGAGCAGTTACGAATGAACCAGATTTTACTAGCCTGGCCAGTAAGGGCGGATGCACATCGTTACTAGCCAGTAAACAGGTCCTAGTTTTGCTACGACCACAATCCCCTCGGAGTAGAAGTCCGAAAAGTAATGAGAGACATGAAGAAAATACGTACAATAGTATGAATGACATAAATGATCTCCCATATACAGTATTCGAGAATGCATTTGGCAGCCCTGAGATATTTTCGGGCCGCCCAGCGTCTAGCCGCAAGGTACAAAAAAATTTTTGGTTTTTTTGCAAAAAAAATCAAAAAAAATTTGCACCCGGGCGGCCTGAGTGGGAGCCCGAAGCGGCTGCCTCGGTGCCCAGGGCAGCCGCCCAGTTGTTGGGGCCACCCATCCTGGCTGCCCAACCCTGATTCGGAGCGTCCAGGCCATTTTCAGCGTCCAGGCAGCCGCTCAGGCCGCCTAGGCACCAAAAACTCGAACACTGCCCATATATAGCTTGCACCACACAATATAATGAGAATGATCCATTTCAGCTACTGCCGATATTGGAGTTGAACCCAAACTCTTTTTAAATAACTCGATTGGGATAATTTGATCCCATAAGTTGTTCTACCCAAAGACTAAAGATACATTCCACTAACATTCAAAGAGGTACGAGGCGACAGGCTGGAAAGGTGATGATACCTATGATAGGTCTGGATGAGCAGATGAATTCAAAAGTAAAAGTTGGCACAACTGAGAATATGAATTCTGCATCAGAAGCAACCTGGAAAATTGGACAATAATTAGGTGTATCAGCCAGTACATCACCGAATGTGATACTAAATAAGCTTGAAGAATTAGAAAGAGCAACAACAAAACAATATCAACTGAGTTTGAGTAAGAAGTCAGTAAAGTAGGAGTCTCTTTAATTAACACAAAAGACAGACGGAAAGGCACGTTAACAGTCAGTAATGGAGATAGCAACATGGAATATTCACGGATTTGGCACCATCTAAAAAGAAAGTAGTCAGAGAAGTGGTGAAGAAGCAAGAGCTAGATTTCCTTTGTCTTCAGGGGACTTAGAGTGAATCTATGAATATAACGATATGCAAATGCCTCTGGGGTGATGATAATTTCGAATGGGCTCACTTAGAATCTAACAGTAGATCGAGAAGTCAGCAAAGCATATGGAGAAGAGATGTGTTCACACAGCTAAATTCAATAACCGATGAAGGAATATTGACAGTTACGGGTACGTGGGGATTAGATGCCATACTGGTGAAAATCATAAACATATATGGCCCTTTAACAGTGATTAGTAAAAGGGAGATGTGGACTAGAATCCAGAGCCACATTGAGGATGCTTCATTCACACATATTTGTGTTGCAGGTGACTTCAATGTGGTCAGAAACCAAAATGAAAGGACATGATCAGCCCCACCAGCAATCAGAGAGATGATAGATTTCAATAACTTTATAATAGAGGCGCAGCTGAATGACTTACCTTTACAGCGCAGAAATTTTACCAGTATCGCAGGTAATGGTTCTAGTTGCAGCAGAATAGACCGATTCGTGCTATCTGGAGACAGGTTGGAACAGTGGCTAGAATGTGGTCAGTTTGCATTAGAGAGAAGTTTATCAGATCATCGTCCTCTTATATTTTTTACTGATGAGCAAGATTTGGGACCAAAGATGCTAAACACAATAAACAGTTGGAATGAAATAGATGCCTTCAAGGAATTTGTCAAAAAGGAGTGGAGTATCCTGACAGTGGCTGGAACAATAGGATATATTCTCTATCAAAAACTCAAAATGCTGCGACAGAAATTGAGTGAATGGAACAGAGCAGCATTTGGGAATATAGATAAAAAAAATTGGAGAACATTGAACTACAGATTTCCTGTTATGATTTAATGACTGAAAACAGAAGTCTGACTAGCGAAGAAAGAGCCGTTCAAAAAGAATTGAGAGCACACTTTGAAAAAACAGTGTTACATAGAGAAAGATTATTATATCAAAAATCTAGATCGAGATGGATCAAGGATGGGGATGGCAATGACAAATTATTCCATGCCAAAATTCAGTCCAACAGATGAAAAACTAAGCTTAAAGGTTTAGGACTAGCAGGAGAATGGATTGACAAGGTGGTTACGATAAAAAGTGCAGTAACCGACTTCTTTTAGACCCATTATAAAGAGGAGCAATGGCTAAGACCCAAACTGAATCTACCAGCAGCAGTTACATTGTCGGAAGTTGATAGAAGATATCTAACAGAAGATTTTACTGAAGAAGAAATTTATGCTGCAATACCAAAAGTCCAGAGCCTTACAAATACAACTTCTACTTTATCCGTACGCATTGGGACAGTATCCGAGATGAGATGATAGGATTCATCCAAGATTTTCAAAGAAAATCTAGAATTGTCAACGCATTAACAAGAACATCGATTACCCTCGCACCAAAAGTTGCTAATCCTACAGACTTAAGTCAGTATCGACCAATCTCTCAGGTAGGCTGTGCTTATAAGATATTAGCAAAATTATTGGCAGGAAGGCTCTCCAAAGTACTGCAAAAGTTGATCTCGAGAAACCAGACGGGATATCTAAAAAACAGATAGATTTTGGATGGTATACTCATTGCTAATGAGGTAATACACTCATTTAAACGATCAAAAAGCCATTGCTGCTGCTGAAACTCGATTTTAGGAAGGCATTTGACTTAGTTAATTGGGAATTCTTGATGCATATGATGGAAAAAATGAACTTTGGAGAGAAATGGATAGGGTGGATCAAAGAGTGTGATACTACAGCCCATGCATCTGTGTTATTGAATGGAAGTAGTGCAGAAGAATTTAGACTTAGTCGAGGACTACAACAGGGTGATCCATTATCGCCCCTAATATTTCTGATCGCAGCAGAAGGGTTGAGTCTGATGTTGAATGGAGCTTCGAGGCTTGGCATGCTTAAGGATGCAACCGTAGGGAAAATTTGCATCACACACCTACAATATGCTGATGATACACTTTTACTGATGGAAGGTACTGCTCAAAACATAAAATTGATTAAGAGTGTTCTGCAAAATTTAGAATTGTTATCAGGGTTGTCTATCAATTACTTCAAAAGTGAGCATGGTCTGAATATTGAGACAAGGATGATGAATTCCTTTGCTGCATCATTATATTGTCATCTTGGTAAGCTGCCATTTTCATATCCCGGTCTATCAATGGGGGATAATCCTAGAAGAATAAAAATGTGGGATAAATTGATTGATTCTCTAAACAGAAAAATGTCCAAATGGGAGACTTAGTTTCTGTCGTTTGCAGGTAGATTAACATTGCTCAAGTCTTCCTTGCTGAGTCTATGTGTGTATTACTGCTCAATATACAAGATGCTGAAGATGGTTGTCAAGAAAATTAACAAAATGCCGAGTTGCTTCCTTTGGGAACGTAAGAACAGTAGCAGAATGCCAATTCATTGGGTTAAGTGGGGCATGTTATGCACAGATCACAAGTCAGGAGGGCTGAATATTAAAGATCTCCGAAGTATGAATGTCCGTTGCTTAAATGGATATGGAGGCTATGGAATGACGCACACAGTTTATGGGCTAAGGTAATCACGACCAAATACATGGATTATGGGGATATTGAGACAGAAATCAGCTTACTGATAGTGCCTGACCTCCGGGAGGTTGGGTTTTTTTTGGGAGTATGGTTTTTTGTGTTACCTAAAATCTTGCTCCTTGAAGTTTTGGTGCAAAACAAACTGTTTTTTTTTTCTTATTTACTGTCGTATTTATATTTAATGGAAGAAATCTGTTGTTAAAAGGTTTCCATCAAGTCGCTTTTGATTAATAAAATTAGCAGCTCCTTCTTTTTCGAACATTTAGGTTGATTTATTGAATCATATTATCAGTGTAAGCATTGATGCTCTTGCGGCAAAAAAATGCAAGGAAAAATAGAGATTCTTATCGTAGTTGTGCCCTTAGCAAAAATCCTGTCTTTGTCGTGATTTCACTAGAGTATTGTTCTGTACAACTCAAACTGAAAGTTGATTGATCCCGCCAATGTGCAATATGGTAATTCTTAGGTGGTGTTTGCAAGTTCTTGTGCTTATGTAGAAGTAGCTTTTCAGAATGTCTTCTAGAAAAAAAAACTTTCATTAAAAAACTGAAAAGTGTTTGCAAAATATGCTTGTTTACAATAAGAGTCAAAATACAGTGTTTACATATTATTAATTTGAAAGTTACTTTTGTATCATAAATTTGACAAATGGCCAAAATATCCGTCAGTTTAAGAAATGTCTTAATTATAGGGTAAAAATGTCTTAATTATAATATTTTAAATATTTACAAAAATGTCACTAAGCCAAAAGCACTTCAAAAACAACCACAGAGATGCTTCTGACTTTTAGGCTTTTTTTACTTCTCCACAGCAAAAGCCAAAAGTCAAATGACAAAAGCAAAATTCGCAAACACTCAACCTAACAAGCGGAATAGATGCTTAAAGCAGTCCGTTGATGCAAAAGTTTGTCTAACCAATGATGGGAACCATTTGAATCTACAAATCCAAAAAGGAGAATCCAACACCTGGAATCATAAATTTGTATTAGACTATTAGTACATACATACCAGCATCAAAAACTTGTTGGCCC
>JAOYMZ010033653.1:0-16207 GCA_025802335.1 Pinguicula primuliflora | reverse complement strand
ACCAAAGCATGGGCGTTTTCATCTACAATGTATAAGCTTTCCAATGGTGCGACCAATTTCGAAAATGGATGGTGCTATGAAAAATTTGTATACGAATTGAAAAATCTGACCACAGTAAAACTGTCCATAAGAACTGGACTCCTCAATTAGATATCCCTCGTATACAAATATGATTTGGGCTAATAATGGATTTAGACTATTAATGGAATATTAGCCACATGCAGGGCCCATCTTAACTTACTCAACCTTGAAAAGATATTGGGCCTATACCGAACCCACGGTGATGAAATATGAAACCTAATGATACAATATTTCATTGAGCCTTGATACACGGATCGAGCCCAATTAATATACATAATAATTGAGTTGATCAAGTCAAAATATTTTAGTTCTGCTTGGATCAACCAATTGAAGTCCACTTGCCAAACAAGTAAATACAGGCCCAATTGAGAGCCCAAACCCATGTAAAGG
Organism: Pinguicula primuliflora; assembly: GCA_025802335.1. NCBI lineage: Eukaryota > Viridiplantae > Streptophyta > Magnoliopsida > Lamiales > Lentibulariaceae > Pinguicula > Pinguicula primuliflora. The sequence goes on along the minus strand of JAOYMZ010033653.1, from coordinate 15,736 downwards.
AAACCTAATGAATGCCTATATATTCAACAAATTGAACTTTTCATCTCACTTTCGCACATTCTCTCGGCGGCGCGACTGCTCTTACCGGTTTACGAATCTCAATCCTCTCTTTCTGTCGCAAGGTCCTGTGCTTGCATTATAAGTGATTCTGTTCAAAAACTTGTTGGTGAGTACAAATCTACATTTCGATAATTCCGGATTTCAACTTTGGCTACTGTTTTTAGTTTTTTCGAAGCTACAGTTTAGTGAAACACCGAGTTTATTTTGGTTCATACTTGTAGATCCGGTTTGTCCAGCAATCTCCCAAGCGTTGACAACTCCAATTTCTCTGCTTCCGAAACGCCTCTGGAACCTTTTGGAATTGCAAGGTATACCGTTTCTCTACGTTCCCGTTGAGCTCCCTTGAGGACTGATGGATCGCTGTTTTTTCTTCTTCTTATTATTTGTTTGATATTTTTTATTTCGCTTTGAGTGCTTCCCTTGTATTTTTTCAAAAAACATTGCACTATTTTCACACTACTTGTGGCTTTACATTTTGGAGACATTTTATTTTCCTGCTCGACGTATTTTCCCAATTTTAGTTCACACCCTCTGTTAGCTGTCCATAATTTATGACCGTTAATTCTCATTTTTCTCAGCATTTTTTTTCCTGTTTTTATCGTCCCTTATCTTCCAATCCAATTTCTGTCACAGTTTTACCAACTACCAAAAAATCCTAATATTTGCTTTTCAACCTAAAGGGTAATTATAGCATAGAGGTTTTCAGGTCTCGTTTTTCTAATCTAGTAAACACATTTTGCATTGTTTGATTCTTAGTTTTAGCTTCAACATAGTTCAAATTGGGATTCGAATAGTGAATTGTAATGATCAATTTTTGAATCGTAAATCAAATAAGATTTAAATCCCAAATCTTACCGATTGTAAGATTGGGCATAAGTGATTCATATCTAAGATTTGAATCGTTTAGCGTCAGAATTGAATTGAATTGAATTGAATCGTGAATAGTAGGATTTTGATAACAATGAATTTCAATGATATATCACTGGACTTTTTAATACTTTGATTTTACTTTGGCATGAGATGAATTTTCTTTCTTATTATTCTAAGCGGAAAAATTTAACGAATCTTCAAGTAACTTTGGCTTCCGTTGAAACAATACCCTAAAATTAAACATAATTGCCATGTGCGGACTTTCCTCATTTTAAGCCTTTAAAGATTTATATTTAACTTATGTTCATGTAGGACATAGTTTACCACTTCAAATGTCGTTCAATTAGAAATGTTGATTGTTATCTGAGCCAATGTTGTCCTTTCCACTGCAGTTGCATCAAGACATGCCCGCCAGATGTGCCACAACAGATGATGTTTATCAAGGGTTCTTTCCCACTCCAGAAATGATGATCAAACCTATCATGCCTAACGTAAGTTTCGTAGCTTATGTGAATCAGGCATTCGTCTAGCGTGAATGCACATGAGGGAGAATTGAAGATTAATGCTGCTTCCTTCCTCTAGACGAATGCCTTATTCACGTATGCCGATTCAAGTGTGGCACAGGTTGTAACTTTCGTCCAATCCCACACTATGTGGGCTATTATGTCAAAGACAAGACTGTATTCCTTAGCTTGAATGCATGCAACCATCACCATCGTATGGAAACAAGTTGTCTCGTTACGAACTAAAATAGCCAGTCATTCTCCAACACATCCTATTTCCATTCCTTGGTATGATGGTTATACCTAAGGAATACAGACTTGTCTTTGACAAAAGAGCCCACATGGTGTGGGAGTGGACGAAATTTAGAATCGGTGTCCTACTTGAGAATTAGGCGTTGGGAATCCTGTTAAGATGGGAAGCAGCACCAATTTTCGACTCTGCCTAATGAAACTTTTTGCACATGTCATTTGTTTGTAAACCTCATAAATTCAGGCTATTAAACCTATGTTTTCATATGCTAGTAACCATGCATACTGATCGGTTGCATCCTGTACGGATTCTATTGTACTTTACCCTCTTTGGTCAAGGCACCATGCTATGAACTACGTTCACTTTGTTGTTCCCATAAGCTCCTCTGCGAATGCTATAACCTGCAACATCAAAATAATTCAAGATTAGGGCCAGACAACTGTTTATTTGACACCTAACCAAAGATGAGGGGAAAAATGAACTACAGTCCACAGTGAGATCTGAAATTCACGAGGCACAGCAGATAGGCCGTCACGGCATAGCTCTATTATTTTTCGGATCCTGGTGCTTTCGGACACTGTTACACAGTGCTCTCAACAAGATAGAACCTCACCTTCACAGATGGAGAAGGAAAAACATCCTTCTTCAATCACGGGTGTTTCCTTGAAATTGCTAGTTTGAGAAATTATTAAATTTGAGAAAGGAGGATGGAGAAGGAAAAAGAAAAAAGATGGAGAAAAAAAGTTTAGTTTGAAGACAATTATGACTCTTTTTACTTCTGAATAGATGTGGTTATTAAATTTTGGAAAAATCATATTAACACAAAGAATCTTTATCACCTAAACGTATTCATGAAACTAAATTACTAAGATGCACAAAACATATCTTTCATGAATCAAGGACTTCTCCATCTCCCGGGTCTATCATTCAATAATATGCAAACCTGGTTACATAAAAAATTAATTAAAAAAAGACAAGAAAATAGTATGAAACATACCAAGTTTGAAGTCAGACCAACTAATCGCATTATAATCAAGCTTATGGAAATTATAATAAAATTAGGGATCCTAAATCCTAATTAATATTATAACTCCATCATCTTGCACAAAATAAATATCCAATCTGATACTTCAACTTGAAAGTTTGTTATCAGGATATTAGAGTTGACAACATTTCTTGTCCTCTGCTTCTATTGAGTATTTCTAGCAAAAGACGAGTTGAAGGGATATTATTACCATCTCCCATTCCTCTGTTTAGTAATTCTGTAACCTACATCCCTTCTTCTTTCTATCACTTCTTCAGTTCTTCTTAATGTTGAGCGGTTGGCGAATTTCTTCGAAGTTGCTACGAAGACCGTTTTCATTTGCTTAGTTGGGACTTTTTGGTTGTAGCATTTGTGCACAATCGAATAATTCAGAATTTGGTTGACCAGTTTTTTTGTTGTAGCATTGTTTCATTTTTATCATATTTTTCATTTTTTTATTGGCAAGTGATTCCATTCTCTTTAATTAAAATATTTACACAATACAAATAAAGCCCCAAAAGTGGGCACACTAAAATATATAAAAAAAACATAACTGGGCCAATCCTAGATTGGCCCAGCCCGCTTGGTTTCTTGGCCCAGACCTTTTTGATTACTGGGCCAATCGGCCCAGTTCTTTTGCCGTGATGGGCCAACCATGCCACTCAAATCATAGGTTTGAGTGGCCAGAAGAAAATCTGCAGACGGCCACGCTAGGTTTTGCGACCGCCGACCACGAGGTGGTGTGCCGGAGCAGGAACCATGAGCAGAGCAGCACAGGAGGGTTGGGAACAAGGTGCTCCGGCAAGCAGGAATCACGAGCAGAGTGGGAACCGATGAGCAGAGAATATCATATTTTTCATTTAAAAAAAGTTACAATAATAATAGAAAAATGAGTATTACCCGTACCCGGGTTCGGGTAGCTAATACCCGCACCCGAAACCGGCGGGTACGAGTACTATTTTCTACTACCCAAAATTTCAAGTTTTGGTCTGGATATTACACTATCCGGACTCAAAACCCGATTGTACAGCCTTATTTCCACGAACTTAACCTAGCGAGGATATTGTACGCGCTTACAAAAAAGGGAGAGTGAAGCTCTGGAAGTAACTCATATCATTAAATTCAATTCAATAACACATAATGTTTCAATGTAAAACGGAAAAGATACAACAAACCAAACAGTAATTTGATATTGCAATGGACGGATAGTGCCAGACACTAACTCTTTAGTTGCTTCTTGAAATGGTTTAGTTGTTTCTTATCTGGTTTCCTCGATTATGCTTTAGTAATTTGATATTTTGTCAGGTCAAAATCGTTTCCCATGTGCCACGTCGTCTTGCCGCCGCCTGCAAAGCTTGAAAAGCTAAAAAAAGGGCGACGTCGAAGAATTGTTTTACCGGGAGAAGCTAAGGTCAGAAAAGCATTTCAACCTTACCGGTGCCTCGATGGAATTTTCATTAGGAAAGGTCCTCAACTTCCCTTTAGTGAACTAGAGATCAATTTGTACCACGATCGGGAGAACATGTGTTTGGTGCGTGGTACATTCTATAAGACCGCAAATAAAGAGTTAGTGCCTGGCACTATTCGGAATATGTATATTTTAAAATGGACGATATATGCCTACTGTATGATGAGGTTTTACATCGAAATGTCACTGAGGAGAGCAGAATTTAGATGGAAAGTTAAATATATTGCAGCCGGAAGAAAGACTGCTCTAAATACGTATCACCAGTTGGCATTGGGACGAGATGTAATAGAGTATCATCTAGTTAATGGCAATATTTTTTAAATATTACCTCTTTCATTTCTATATATAATCTGAATTTTTTTCCTTCAAACTATGTGCAGATGATCCATCGGCAACGGATAAGCTGCTTCGCAATAAGCTTTGGGAATGGAGAGAAGAAAACTTAGCATCTAATAAAATATGCTATGTTTTGTCCGGTGATGGTCTATTCTGGCCCGTCATGACACGGCTTGTACGTGATAGTTATACCATGGTACTTGTTGCATGCTGTGGACCCGAGAAACTAAGAATAGAGTTTGGCATAAGAGCCCACATGGTGTGAAAGTAGACTCAATTGAGAACCGGTGCGGCATTAGTGCCGGCGTACCTCAATCAGGCATTTGTATAGAGAGGACACATCACAACAACAATCTTCATCTCTCAACTTACCAAAAAAAACTCATTTTGTCAAGTCATTTTCTCAACGTTACATTACCCCCTTTTATTTTTTGTTTCATTGTAGAACTCTTCTCTTGTTTTAGTTTGAGTATTATTTGGTGAATTTCTTATTGAATTGCTCCCAAAATGGGGAATATGGCGACTGTTTCTGGTATAGGCATGTATGAAATGTGTTCTTTGAAACCATTATCGTGATGCCATTTTTTGTCTTGTAGAAATACATGGGTCAAGTTCTCACTAGTCTCATAATGAATGTTTGATGCATTAAATTTACAACATAATTATGTTCATTGTCCCTTCATAAAAAATCTTGTTTCTCGACACTGTTCGTCAATTACTTGAAATCCTTCATGATTTTAATTACTTGTTTAGTATGAGGGACGGGTTCATTTAAAATGGTGGAATTTAATGGAATAATTTGAATTTGTATTTAATTACTAATTGGTCCCTCCTTTTAAAACTAATGAAATAATTATAAAAAATAAATTTTGCCTTCGGATATCGAACAAATATTCAGAAAATAATTACAAATAAATTTTTTATTTGTAATATATTCAAAAAATAAGATTTTTGCAATATTTTTCTCAACTTTTGTTCATTAGAGTTTCGGGTTTTGAGTACTTGATACATGAAACCGAATTTATTATTTATTTGATTAAGATGTTTGAGTTCGAATATTTAAAATTCGAAATTTAAGCTCTATACTCAATCTCATACCCGAATATTTTTGGGCACGAATTTTACTATAGAAACCCAAAAAAATACATAATACCCGTCGGGTGTCGGATTCGTGTATTCCGAATTTGGTGAAAAGTATGAACACGCCTATTTATGAGTTTGATGAAGAATTGACCAAAAATCGAAAAATTTAATTTAATTTAATTTATTTTATGTTTATTAATTTAATCAAAAATAAAGGACAAATTAGTAAATTCACATAAATTCTGAATTCCTTACAAATTTTTTTTCTGATTATTAAGAATTAGATTTCGAAATTTCACTATATCCAAACTAAATCAAACATACCCAGTAAATACCGCCCTTAAGCAGGTATATCAGTGAAGTGATGCTGGTGTATCTTCCGGGATAAAGTGAGCTGCGCCTAACGGAATTCATGCTCCCAATTCTCGCTGCAACTCCTCTTCTAGCAATCCCTATCATGTGATTGTGATCAAGCTCCGTCGTTCAGAAATTGTACCAAGTTTGTTGTCCGACATTAGAAGGAAATTGACATGAGCATGAATCTCTATGTTTTTGGTTAAAATCAAAATTGGTCAACCCAATATTGGAAGAAAAAGGACATGAGCATGAATCTCCATTTTCAGCTTCTTTAACCACGATATTTTTTAACCTGTTGACTTTATTTTATATAATGGATATGAGCATGAGTATTTGATATTAATTCCTAATGCGACAAATCGTGTCGATTTTATATAATCGATGAAAGGATTGATTGATAATGAGCATGAATCCGTCTTACCAGGCATTCGTTCCTAACTCGACGAGTCGTGTGGATTTTGTCAAATGCATATTTGCTTCAAAGTTAAAAATCCCGAATAGCCTAGTCGGGACTAACACACTTCAGTCGACGCGACCGAGACCCGACGTAGTTAACCCGTTGAACCATTCGTGCTCCAACTATCCGCTAATAAACGCAACATCCGAGAAGACTACATTAAATCAATGACTACGCGTGTCTTCAAAGTTTACGTCTTTTCATGCACAATGAATTGGAAACAGCAAGATACCACATCCTCAATGAAAATTACGACTTCAAATAGATGCAATAACACCACCCGTCCATCCTTATCCACAAATTATTGCCAACGTTGCTTCCTTCTCCGATTCCGTTCCCGACTCCGCTAGAATAAGTTTAAGTGGTGCTAGTGTGTCTTCCGGGATAAAGTACAGCATGATAGTAGAACACCTTCTACACTCCAACACTACATGATGCTTTTGAATATGTGTAAAGAGACGTCGTTTAGGGTTTTGGTTTCATACCAGGGAGGTCAACGATGGAAGCAATCCATCTTCTCAAACGGCTAATGGAGAAATATCAGACACATAAACAGAATCTCCATATGGTTCATTGACCTAGAGAAGACATACAACACTATACCACGAGAGGTTATTTGGGAATATTTAGAAACCAAGAAGGTCTCATGGATGTATGCGAGGGCTATACAAGATATGTATGAGGTTGCGAAGACTAGTGTGCGGATCCCAATGGGAGAAACAAAGTATTTTTCAATGAATATAAGATACATCAAAGGTCAGCATTGAGTCCATTTCTGTTCGCAGTAATTATGAGTGTACTCTCTCAAGATCTACAGGATGAAGTACCATGATGTATGTTGTTTGCGGACGATATTGTCTTAGTGACTGAGACGAAGGAGGAGGTCAATGATAAGTTGGAGCGTTGGAGAGAGACATTGGAGGCCAAGGGCCTCCGATTGAGTCGCTCGAAGATGGTGTATATGGCATGCAATTTTGTCAACGAAATTGAGGAAAGTAGTACGTAAGTTGTGATTACGAACTAGACTCTCCAACACAAAGATAGTTTCAAATATTTAGGATCCATCATACAAAAGGATGAATGTGTGGAAGGTGACGTTGTCCATCGCCTTAAGGGTCAGAGTGTTGAGAAAATTTTATAGAAGGGTTATACGACCAACGATACTATATGGGTCAGAGTGTTGGGCTACGAGTCTTTTGCATATGTGGAAATTTGAAGTGGCAGAGATGCGAATGCTAAAGTGAATGTGTGGTCGCACGAGATTAGACAAGATCCCAAATGAGGTATATAGAGATCCACTAGGTGTTGCATCTATAAGTGCCAAACTGAGGGAAGGAAGGTTGCGATGGTTTGGACATGTACGCAGAATGAGTTTGAACGATCTAGTCAGGGGAGTCGAAGGATTATAAGTCGAAGGGAAATGAGGGCGGGGGAGACCTACGAGAACATGGGATGAGCAGATTCAGTTAGATTTAGTAGGATTAAACCTCTCCGAGGATATGACCTTTGATTGGACGAGTTTGAGACGTCATATTACGGTTAAAAATACATAAGACTATATAGAGTAGTTATTTGCTTATTGATCTAGACCGATAGGTATTTAGTTATTTAGGTTGATTGTTATTTGCGTAGGAATACATTTATTTCGGTATGTACGAACGGTAGGTTGGGGTAAGTATGTATTTTCAGCTTTACTTGTTTTTCCTTATTATTATTATTTATTTATTTTTCTATTTTTTGTTTATTTTTTATTTTTAATTATTAAATTTTTTTATTTTCTCTTTTTTATTTTTATTTTCAAGCTGGGAGTCTCCACGGAAATAATTTTCCCATCCTGTTGTGGGGTGAAAGTATGATTGCGTACATCCTACCCTCCCCGACCCTACATAAGGGCAGGATTTACTGAGTATGCTTGGTTTGATTTGGTTAGACGCTGTTTGAGATGATGTGTTATGATGGGTCGGGCCGAGCGAGCCTCCCCAAAGGAGCACAAGGATACGAAAACTAAACACCAAGTACTACATGGACAGACATGAATGACCCCAGATATGGCTTGATCGTTGCACAATAATATTTAATGCGACAACAATGGCTTGATCGCTGAACATTGGAAGGAAAATGACATGAACATGAATCTCCATTTTTAGCTTCTTTGACTACGATAATTTGTAACCTGTTGAAACGACTCTCTTGCCCTCCAAAATATCTTTCTGCCATCCGACTTGGCTCCTATATGTGTCTTTTCGATTTAACATGTGCCCCTTGCTAAGGGCGTCATCCGATACAAGTGCGATCATACATGTTTTTCAAATCTCATTTCCTGTGTGTCTTCGTCTTAATAAGCGCCATTTGCTTCAAAACTTTACAAAATACATAATCAAGATGTCTGGCTCGGAAAAAAAAATTTCTTCATCCGATACGCACGACGAACTGGAAGTAAAGAACCTCCCTGCACCACCAGTGGATAAGGACGAATCTCAAGTGAATCTACTTTGTTGTTTTAAACACATTTATAGTCACGCTACTTTAAATACTTATTTACTACTTTATTGGTCTTTGTTTGGGGCCTATGAAATTGATTCTGAGACTACAGAGATTAGTAGTCTCATGAAGGAGTGGTCCAACGACTCAAGTGATGTTGGTGATCTTGATGAGGAACCTGAGGGTGCTGAAGATGCTGAGGAGGAGGGGGAAGAAGAGGACGAGGATGAGGAATAAGAGGAGGAGGGGGAAGAAGAGGAGGAGGAGGAGGAGGAGGAAGATCATGTTTATGCTGATGATGAGGATGAAGAAAAGAAGGAAGGGGAGGAAGTAGGGGAGGAAGAAGGGGTATCAGAACCCGATCCCCTGGTGGTCCCCGCTGCTCAGCGGGCATAGAAAGAAAGACTGGAAGAATACTAGAGGAAAATGGACCTCATTTTACAAGGGTCGCCACCTCCATCCCGTCCACGTCAATTACCTCCACCTCAATCTGCATCGCCTGAAGGAGCCTCTGGGTATGGGTCGACCCCATCTTCAGATGGATATGTCACGCCCGGAGTGATGAAGGTAGTAACTGGCATGTTTCATCCACCCTCAAATAGTGACTTTGACTGCTGAATAGTATACTTTTGACACTCTTTTGTCCATGTAATTACATATTTTTGGTGCGTAATAACATCAGTATATATATGACGAACTTTGGACATGATATGTTAAGTATCAGATCTTCCATTTCTAATAGATCAAATGAAGTTCATAATATATCAAATGAAGTTACAAAACATATTACCAACTCACCAAGATTGTTGCAAACATCAATCAAGTTCATGATAGACCCATGCACTAATAGGAACCCCTACATAGATCGTGCATAACCCCATATAGCAGAACTGGTTAAACCCAACTGTCCGTGATATTGGCAGTCGTGTTTCAACCGACGTCAGTAGTCGTCTGCGTACTTATTTGAGCAACTCTCGCTGGATGGTCAGGAATTCGACATATTCCGACATCTGACAACATCCGTGGTTCTATCCCGCGACATATTTGGAAGGAGATTTGAGTCGAGGTCGAAGAGCTTCTTGTTCAATTTGGAAGGTTTATCTTTCGATTGAGATTAGTTAGTGAAAAGTCTTCCGACGATTGACTTGATTAGAACGTATTAAGATGGTTTAATATTTTATTTTATTTCTTCCATTTCTTTTAATATTTTTTAATTAAAAGAATAATAAAAATAAATAAAAAATATAATAGAAGGTTAGAATTCAAAATAAATTTTTTGCCCAGATTATCCCTTCAATCGGGGTTATATAATGGAGGATATAAAAATGGGCCGATCCCAATTTGCTTATCAGTCCAATCTTGTCGGTGTACCCGATTCCGCACCATATAGCTCGAAAACCCTTTTCGACATAATTTATTTAGTAGTGCCTGGTAATAGATAGTATAGACACGTCAAAACCCTACAGCTCCGTTCTATTATTCTACCCCGCTCACCTTCAGTCTCACGAGCAATCGAAGTTGTCTGCAATGGAGTTCTGGGGTACGCATATTTTACTATCTCAAAGGGGATGAAGCCTCTATTGTTTTGTTTTCTGAATTTGTCAAACTGAATCTGTTTTTAAATTTTAGGTATTTAGCTTTCATGTTTTGCGCCTTGTTGTTTCTCCCGTTTGTAGTCATGTTTCTTTGTATGTTCCCTTATTATTATTTGCAAATGATTTTCGGTAAAATCGTGAATTGTGTCTCTGCCTGCTCCGGGAAATTCGACTGGGAAGTGATTTCTTATTACAGTCCATAGACGAGAATCTGAAATTTGTTTTTGATGAAAATTGATACTATTGGCGTACTTTGATGAAAAATAGTCCCATGTTGCTTCTACTCATGTTCAATGCGTGAGATATAATGGGATGAGAAAATATATTTGGTGTTCTGTCCGAATATGGCCTAATCACCCATTTAAGGGCGCCTAAGCTGGCGTCTAGGCTTCCTAGGCACTAGACGGGCCCTTACCGCCCGCCCAGGAACCAACCAATGTTTTCTCGTTTAGTATGCAGGATTATATAGGATTTTAGGGGTGTAGGATTAACTAAAAAAACCCAATTATCCCTCCAAATTCTATAGGTTTAGAAAAGAAACTTAATCCATCCAAATCAACCCATTTGACCCGGGATTTTTTTCAAGCTGTCCTGGTTACTAAACACAAGATATAGTGGGATAATTTTTCAAAATTCCACTCTACTAAACAGGGCCTGGTTGTTTTGTTTTATGACACTGTTTATAAAATGTTTTTTTCCAGGCGTTGAGGTTAGAGCTGGAGAAGTTCTGAAGGTTAATCCTGGTGAGTGCATGATTTTGCATCTCTCTCAGGTTGGCACACTTATTTTTTTCCAGATAGGATATTGTATCTATATGAATATTGGAAGTAAATCATTCTCTAACCTCCATTATTTGCAGGCTTGTCTTGGTGAGATGAAAAAGGAAAAAGGAAGTGAATCTGTCTACTTGTCTGTTAATGTTGACGGGAAGAAACTTGTACTTGGAACTCTTTTTACTGATAGGTTAACCCAGCAGCAGTTTAACCTAGTATTTGACAGATATTTCGAGCTATCACACTCGGGCAAAAGTGGGAGTGTCTACTTCTGTGGTTACAAGGCTGAAAACCTTTTTGATGATGAAGAATATCCTTTCAACTGATTTCATCTCAATATATACTTTATATTTGTTGTTTTACAATCTTCCTTTTCCTTAACTTGAGAATCCTTTCATTATTACTGAGGTTCCAGTCGGAGAATCTGGTACCATTTGTTCCACAGTTCTGTGCTAATTCATGTTCCACAGTTTCTATTTCAAGTTTATCATAATCTTCTGTTTTCTCTTTGCTAACTTTATTTGTAATTTCAGAAGACTCTGACTCTGTGGAGGACTTCGACTTCCCACTTATTGCCGCTAAGAATGGTACAACTTATTCTTTTTGTTGTTATCTTAACTCTTTGCAATTCTCAGCTGAGATTTTACATGGCACCTATCAGGAAAACCTGATTCAAAAGAAAAGCAAGTGAAGGCTGTGGAAAATGAGAAAGCTAATGCTACCAGTGGTAAGGATCCCGACGGTAGTAAGCAAAAGGTAAAGATTGTGGAGCTTGAGAAAGCTGATGAGACAAGTGATGATGAGGTATACCTAATTTTTCCACGCTCATCTTAATTTGTATCTAAGTTTGTGCGACCTTAGAAGATTTTATTGTTTACTATAGATCTAATTCTTTTAGTATTAAGTAATATTCAAAAGCCTGGTAAAATTTGCGTTGAAGTATAGCTGAAGATCCTTCAATATTGTAGGATGATGACGATGATGTATCTGGTGATAGTGATGAGGAAACCCCACAGAAGGTATATGCATAACCTTCACACGCTTTTTGTCCGACCGTTTAGATACTTGCTGCTGCTTGGATTTTCACATTAGCTTTTCCCTCAGGCTGCACCAAGCAAGAAACGAGCTGGAGATTCTGCTATTGAAACACCTGTTCCTCAAAAAAAGGCGAAAGTTACCCTACAAAAAACTGGTGATTCTCTTCTTCGATTTTTTGTATGGCGTCACTATTTTCTTGTCTGTTTGCAGTGATTTAATTTGTGACTTCCGTATTTTTTTCGTTTTAAGATGGCAAGAAAGGTACCACTCATATAGACACACCTAACCCAGCAAAGCAGACTTGTAAGAAGAAACCTGGTGGCAAGTTTACTTCACAGCTAGACAGACCTTGGGGCTTATATCGGTGCGGCGGCAGCTGCAATAAGTAATGTCAATGAACTGTGGCGGTAAATAAAGTATATCAATAATGGGGTCATTGACTAATATATATTTTACATGCAGGGCATTTTATAGTGCTAAGGGTCGTGAATCCCATTACAAGGCTGAGCATGCTGGTGTAAAGGAGTAATTGATTTTTTTTGGTAAATTAAAGGAGTAATAGATGTCCATACAAATTCATCATATTTGTGTGGACATTAGTACTATGATGCCATGTGGCATCTTTTGCCCCAACTTTTGTGTGTTTTAATTTGGTTTTCTTTTTTAAATTTAAATTATTTTAATATTATATTTTTTCTTTACTCTTTTTTTACAATCGTATTTATCCTGCGAATCGTTTATTATTTGTCAAACATTATCATAATAACTAGCACGTCGTGTGCTTTGATTTGATATATAGTTTGATACGTAATTATTTTTTGTTTTTAATATGAAGTTATAATTTGTGTGAGATTAAGGCCTGGGTTTGATACCAAAAGCGTCGTAATTTTAATCAATACTTTTTTATTATGGTGTAGAATTTGTAGAGTTTAAGCTTAGGATTTAGGATTTTATTTTTCGGCGGCGGAGCTACCATTATATTAATTGTTGTATTGAAATAAAGTTTAACATTTAGAGTTTATAGAGTTTGAGTTTATCATTTTGGATTTAGTTTTTCGATAGGGAAGGTGTCGTAATATTAATTATCATCATTAATTAATGTTAAGTATTTAAAATTTATCGAGTTTGAGTTAATTATTTAGGATCTTAGTTTTTCGATAACGAAGTTGTTGTAATATTAATATTAAAGTATGGTTTAGTATTTATTTAGGGACAACATTATAGATATTCTGGATGACATGTGTGAAGATTTCCTTAACATATGTGGAGATATTTTTTTTGATAACGTAGGAACTCTAACGAGGTAGGTTATTTTAACATTCTGCCGCAATAATCTGTAAATCACGGTAGGGAGGTAAGCCATACTTGGCAAGCCATATATGACAGACTCATGTTGCTGAAGGGATTTGAATTCATGACTTTTGAGTGTAATTGTCACTCTTAGACCACTAGTATACTATGTAGTGCCCTTGTGGCACCATGAAAATGGACTGTCAGTGAGCCCGCACAAAAGTGTTAAATACCGGTCCACCTGCCACACCAATCCCGCAGTGCCACACGGGCACTGCATAGTGTGCAGTGAGTTACTCATTGCACCTCCCCAAGAGTAATTTTTAAGTGCCGAATGGTAAGGTGCCGAATGGCACTCTACCGTGCCGAATATGCATCTCGGCCGTCGGATTACATAATAAAAACATTGTTATTGCATAATGCTATTTTTCTAAATAATATTATCGCGGCTTCGCCGCCGAAAAAATCTAAAACCCTATTTAAATGTTATAAATTCAAGAACTAAATATAAACCTAAGGCTAAACCCTAAAAATCCAAGAGCTAAACCCTAAAAACCCAGGGGCTAAACCCTACAAACCCAAGGGTTAAACCCTACAAACCCAAGGGTTAAACCGTGGTTGTGTCTCGTCCGTCGGATACAGATCCGACGACCGATGATGCATATTCGGCACGGTAGGGTGCCATTCGGCACCCTACCATTCGCCATTTGAAAATTTGTGCACCCCCCAAACCCCTAGATCAACCCATCTTTGACAATATATGTTGTGATATAGGAGAAGCAAAATTTGTTCATTCAACATTTAATGAAAGTCTAATGCATATTACTTTGGAATTGCAGTCTGTAGAGCATATTGAAATGGCTGATATTAACACATCTAACCAGCATCCTATTGATTATTAGGGATGCACAAAATATCTATGGGTACCGTTTACAAACTCGTTATCTGGCGACGGGTCCAGTTCCGGGTAGCTTTTTTGTTATCCGGAGATTTCGGGTCCAGGTGTGGGTAATGGATATAGGGTACCTGATACCCCAACCCGGACCTGGTAGTAAAACAAGTCCAGAGATTTTTGGGCTCGGGTTGGATACCCAGACCCGGTCCGACTTGTTTAGCTAAAAAAGTAACTTTCGGTTTCGGGTTACCAGAACCCGAACCCAAAAAAAATTAAAAAAATTAAAAAATAAGGTACTGGGTACCCGAATGTTCGGGTACCGAGTAATTGAACCCCGGGTACGGGTAACATTTTTGCTACCCCAAAAAACTGGATCCGGGTAGTGTACTACCTGAACCCGATACCCGGTTGTGCACCCCTATCTACCATGTTGATGAAAGTTTCACTATAAGTAATAAGCAAAATATAGGATGCGAAGAAAATAAAGATCAAGTGAGAGAAAAGGCCCCCAGTAGGAATAGGATTATGCTACGCACACTCAATCAAAATACACAGGATTAGGTGTATAGAGGGTTGATCTAGTGTTTATGGGAGTGACAATTGCATTCACAGATCACGAGTTCAAATACTCTCAGTGACATTTTACTTACCCAAAAAAATACACAGGATTAGGTGTACATCATAAAATGCATGTGCGCCTTTATAAGTAGGGGTGTCGATCGGTCGGTATGCTTACCGACCGACAGTTTACCGTTACCGACCGAAATGTGTCGGTAACGGCAAAACGATTACCGCTACCGCTATCGCCGGATTTCGGTAACCGTTACCGGCTGTAGCGTTAACGGTCGGTCGGTAACCGATGGTTACCGACCATTATTCACCTAGCAGCTGCAGTCTCAAGAGACCTGGCCATGTTATCAAGGAAAAAGAAAGATCCTGAAGGTCAATTCATCTTCTCTCAATGATGCAGGAGGATCTCTCAAGCACTGTCAATTCTTTTCTTTTTCACAGTCCAAGAAGATCGTTTAACCTCTGAAGAAGGAAAGACAAAGATCACCTACATTACATTCCTGCAGGATATTGAAGCATCCTGCACTGCAGGAATACTCTCTTCTACAGGCAATGCAAGGTTACCGCCACTCTGTGCATCACAACTGAACGTAATTGATCACAACAAACAAATCAGGGAGGCAACTGAATCAAGCAGAAAAAACTGAATGCAACATCAAATTGCAATGATCAAGCAATTCCACACT
>JAOYMZ010033642.1:0-16210 GCA_025802335.1 Pinguicula primuliflora | reverse complement strand
AAAACTCCAACTTTGAATGTAATACCAACCGTAAAATGGAGTAAATGCTCAACAGAATCATGAAAGTTATACCAAAGTAATAGATCGTTGCAGCGCACCAATGAGTATCTATGCATGCCTCATCAGAGGTCAGTTATATACAACTGTACAAGTGATTTTTTGGTACAGGCCCAGCAACAAAGAACAAAAAAAGAAAAACGTTAGAATGCTTTTGTAACTTCTATAACAGTATGCTGTCTTCACATCCTCCATGATCCTCTGTGTATCAGACACCTTCAATTGCATCACGAGCAACAATTTTATCACACACATACCCCGCAAGTTAGGGTCATTGGATGAAGACCAAGACCCAACTTGCCTAGTAGATGCATAAACAGCATCATGATGGGACGAACGCACGTTATGCAAATGCGCAAGTATACGCAGTCGTACAAGTAATTAAATCTTAGCAAGCAAGGCTCATCTCCACAGGGAGTAGTCTTAAACACGCAAAGTCTACAATTAAATATCAGAGTAGCCGAACAACAAGGTTTGTTATTAAACTAAAGACAGAAAATAAATGCACTAATCTATCACTAATCTAACACAAATCTAAAATGGGTATTGAATCACACTCAAGAGAGAGATCAGCTCAAGGCAAGATATATTGCCCCGCTATGCAAACACGACAACCAATCCATACTTACATGCTTAGTTTGTTTGTTCATACCACAGGACTTAATATAGCTATGGCTCACGAGCAAGACTACATAGCTACTCTAAACCTCCGAGAATGTGACATTGAGTTCTTGATTTTAACTATCCCTTATGGCACCACAAATCAAGAAGTAATGCCCCCAACATGCAATGTACTAATGTCTAATGTTTAACCTTGCCCTTGTGAGCTTGCTTTCGGGCAAGGTTTTCAAATTAATGAGAAACACCCATGCTCTCACTAAGTTAACAAGTACTCATGCTAACAGAGGGTAGTCACTTTGGCTCGCGCTGTCACTCACGAACCGAGTTTTGATACAACCATCGGTCCAAGCATTAACAAAAGAAAGACATACATGTAAAGCATATGAACGTTCGCATACAAGCGAGTCTATGTACTCGTACTAACGAATGGTCGTAACAACACAGGTTTTCACCACTCATCGGTCCAAAGACTCGCAATGCAACCAGTCATACTAGCAAGGCCTCAATATCTCATTCACAACACTAGGTTTAGACAAAAGCATACGAATTGAACGAAGCTAGAACATTAATATACGAATAGGTCATAAATTGTCTACATAGTGGGGCTCAATCGAGCCCCAAACTTACAAGATTAGCCCATGCTTAGGGCATGGGCTTGAGAATAAGCAAGATAAGCACGAAATAAAACCATAAATCCGGAAGAAATTGACAAAACCCAAGCTTCTCCCTTATCCAAATCCGAGCTTCTCCTCTCCCCTTTCGTGTTCTTCAACACCCGAAGGTGTTTTCTCCTCCCTTGTGGCCTTGGCTTCTCTTTTGAGCCTTTTTTTCTTGAAAAACCAGTAGCCTTCTCTTTTTGGATGATAAAGACGAGAGCTACTGAAAGTTGTGTCAACGGATTTAGTAAGTAGGAATTTCCTCTTTGACCGAATGTATCCCCTCTTTGACTAAGTGTATGTCTTCTTCTTTTTTCAACCATTGGATGGAGGGAGTTGGTGGGTTCTTCTTGAGATGTCTGCCAAAAGAATTCGATGCCATTCAAATCATCAACTCCCCTCCTCTTTCTTTTGCATTTTATCATCCGAATGTGTAGGTGTTTGAACTCACAATTCTTTTGCTCCAAGATTCAACCTTTAGCCCACTTTAATTGACCAATGCATTATAACACATGGCCATGAAATAAATCACCTTCACTTTTATAAACATGGCTCCAAAACATGAAGATTAGTGAGGGATTGTGAAGCTTTGGTTGCTCTTGATCATCACATGTCCGTATTATACTCAAATGTACCTGAAAAGAGTGTAAAACCTGCATAATACGAACAAGTGTCTCTTTTTCCAAATTTAGCTCAAATCATAACAATTAGGGCATATTTTAAGTGTTAAGAGGTATAAAATGATATAAAATGACATGCAAAATGAGCTCCAAATGGAGTCTCATCACCTGCTATTTACTAGAGCGCCTCACCTGACCTACATCTTCAGGCCTTTTGTGATGCTGATTGGGTCGGAGATCGTCATGATCGTCGTTCCATTTCAGGATTTGGTGTCTTTCTTGGTTCAAACTTGATATCCTGGATAGCCAAAAAGCAGACTGTGGTCGCTCGTTCCAGCAATGAAGTGGAATATCGTGCTCTAGCCCACACCACAACTGACCTATACTGGATTCGGATGGTTCTCAAAGATCTTCATGTTTGTTTGTCTCATACACCCACTATTTGGTGTGATAACATGGGTGCAATGTCTCTAGCCTCCAATCCTGTTTACCATGCCCGCACCAAACATATCGAAGTGGACTATCATTTCATTCGCGAGAAGGTGCTTAACAAGGACATCCAGCTCTCCTACATTCCCACCAAAGCCGAGATTGCCGATATCTTCATCAATGGTTTAGGCACAACTCGTTTCTTTGAACTACGGGACAAGCTGATGGTCAATTCTTTACCCATCAACTTGAGTGGAGGTGTTAAAGAAAGTCAACAACATGATTTCAAGTCAGAGAAAATCAAGGAAACATAATCAAAACTGATTGAGATAATTATGTATAGATTGTAGATAATTATGGTAGGGCAATCCTTACCATCCAGGACTCTTATTAGTTAATCTATATATTGTATAATCCATATGTAAAACAGTATCAAGAAATACACGTTAGCTTTGAGCTCTCTGCATTCTTTCTTCTCCAAATATTCAATCTTCTTCATCTTCAAATCTTCAGTCTTCTTCATCTCCAAATCTTCAGTCTTCTTCATCTCCAAATCTTCAATCGTCTTTCACTTGCTTCCATATGATTTGCATCAACAAATGAGTAGTACTTGCAAGAGAGGAAATAATAATGAAATATTTTCAACCCAAAGAAGAATAGCATCAAAGAATGAAAATAGACCTTGACCACTAGTTGAAAGGTCCAGACCGGCTGGAACTTCTTGCCTGGCTAAGTGTTGGAGCTCCAGTTGCATGTCCATGTAAGCTTCTAACATCCTCTAATTGTGATTCATACCTTGTTGATGTTTTTTCACATCCGCTCTCACGTCATTAATGACCTCCCACTCTTACATAATTCGGCAAGAAACATCGGTAAAAGCATTATTGCTGAGTGTTAAAGAGTTATTGTTCCACACCGAAAGTGTAAGTGTGAGATAAGTAGTTTAAATAGAAATTGTGGGGAGAACCTATTACCTTGGGCTTAAGGTTTTAATGGTGATGTCCACATTCCTACCAACTTAACCTCTACATGCACACATGCATACACGAGACCCAGTTGTCCCTGTGCTCGATTTATTCAAAGCTCGTTGACCCGAGTGTTATGGGCCGGGCGGCCGTTGACCCGCAGTTAGTTCGGGCCGGCACAGTTTATATAAAATTTATCATGGTATCGGAGCCACTAATGGTCTAACGACCGAATGGCCTGTGTACGCTTCCGCTCTTCTTTGGTGTGTGGTGTTCAAGTCCGACAGGGCTTGCCTAGTCGGACTTGAGGGGAAGTATTAAAGATATAAAGGGATAATTGTCCCATACCGGTTAGGAGAACTAAGAATTACTAGTATAAATAGGAATTGTGGGGAGAACCTATCACCTTGGGCTCAAGGTTTTAATGGTGACACCCACATTCCTACCAACTTAACCCCGCACGCACATCCGCATACACGAGACCCAGTTGTCCCTGGGCTCGATTTATTCAAAGCCCGTTGACCCGAGTGTTATGGGCCGGGCAGCCATTGACCCGCAGTTAGTTCGGACCGGCCCAGTTTATATAAAATTTATCACGTTTAACATTTTTCTTCTATATCCACTCCCGTCTTTCTTGGATTATCTATTCAGAGGCTGTTTCCACTAATTGATTTATTTGCAAAAGAAAGGGGCTCACTCTATGGTTTCAGCTCTTTCTGATTAACTGTCGTCATCCAAAGCAAAATCTTTTTGGTGGAGAAAGTGGCTACTCGATGAGTTAACTTATATTTGCCCAACACAATCCCCCAAAATAAACCTTGGACCTTGCTTACTTCAATTTTTTTCAGAAGAGTGCAGTGTGATAAGTTAGCAATCTGCCCAAAGGAGAGGCTGAGACCAATTCATGTTCAAGTACTTAATTAAGTCCACTATGAAAATTGACTTCTGGTTGGAAACTTATAACCATGATAGGTTAAAGATGGGTTGTACTATTGATTAATAATTGTACTCAAATGTCATAAATTCAAGTCTCTCCACAACTTGAGCTTGTTATATATGACTTAAGCTAAGTGTGGTCCCTACTATAATTTGTAGGTTATTAAAAAAATCAACTGTTCTCAATATATATCCTGGAGGGTGAAATGACCAAGTGACATTCCTTTCAAGTAGAATATGTGCTTCAAGTTAAAAAAGTTTTTTTTGTTCATTTTGCACCTTTCTTCTCTATTACGTAAATTTTATTTTGTTGATTTTATGGCATTTCTCTCACTGTTGTTTTGACTTTTGAGGTGAGCATGGTTTTTTCCTCGAACATAGGCAATGCATTGCCCAATTAAATCTTTAAGGTGGGAATGGTTTCTTCCTCAAACATAAGCGAATGCATTGCGAGATTATTTTTTCTTCTTATTGCTGTTTCAGCTTTTTTTAGCCTAAATTTAATTTACTCTTTCGTGATTCCAAAATTTTAATTTACTCTCTATGATTTCTAAAAAATTAAATTTACCCCGTGTGTAATTCACCTGTGTGTAATTCACTCGCGGAGGATGAGAGTGTGCATGGAAAATCTAAAATGAAAAATTCATAATATTATTATAATTTTTAACTTTTTCTGTATTTTTTATATAAAATATTATCATTTAAATTGTAAATTAAATAACACTCCATTAATAACTTTATTTAGAGAACTCATCACTTTTTCAAGAATTTTTATAGTGTAACTTACAAAAATTACAAAATAACAATTAATTAAGTAAATATATTCTAACATATATTATAATATTTAAGAAAAAAAACATAATCATAAATAGATATTCCGTAAAAAATCGCTTCATCCTCAAGTATTCCATAAACTGACATCCTACAAGAACAACGATCAATTCATGCCATAACTTTACTTTGCTCTTTTCATATTGTCGTGGAAAAACAAAAAAAAGATGTTGTATACTTATATCATATATTTAAAAAAATATTCTACTCGAAAAATAACATATTAAATGGCGACTCCTCCCCTTCTTCCAAAACCGATAGTGAGCTTTGTTGGAAAAATATACATTTCATAGAGATTCCACTTAAGCTTCGAAAAAGGCTAAAGATGGAATATAAACGATTGCGAAATGATATATGATATATGGATGAATGAAAAATTAATATCTAAAGAAAAATACAATATGTGTAAGAATATTTCAAATATGAGTAATATATATTATCTATTTGTGAAATATTTAAAATACAATTGATATATACATAAATTTATGTATATATATTTTGTTGAGATGTTACAAATGAGATTGTAACTTAAACACATCCATTAGTATGAGGTTATGAGTATTGATGTTGGAATGTGAAGTCTAGGAGTTTTTCTTCCTTAAATTTCATTCATTCTCTACAATTTATGGTGACGAAAATCTCACCTATATAAGGATCCTCTCATGCTTTGAAAATACACACAAGAGACACATTGAGTCTAGACTTTCTTGTGTTTTTCCTTGCTTCTTTCTTAGGCCCTTTTGGTTTTGAGTTCTTGGTGATAGAAGGAAGACATAGTTTGAATTTGCCGGAGTAGTGATGCAAGTGCTGTGCAAAACTGCTTGTACTCTGTTGTATGCTGGGAGACGAACGTCCATATTCTCAAAGCACCTAGGAGAGGGCAAATTCGTTTTAAGGACACTGTGATTTACAGGCCTCAGAGTTCCACTCAATTCTTGGAAGTTTGTTATTTGGTAAAAGGTTGACAAAATTATTATTTTCCTATACTCTTATTTCTTACAATTTTAAAACGAAGTACTTTCTATTTTATTTGGGATTAACAATTTGTTTTGTAGTGTGGATGAACAATTTGGATCAAACTTGGAGGAACAATCAATTTTTTGATTTCTTCAAATTCCATTATATGACTACGATTGCATGAGTGTCTGGTTCTAAATATTAGTATCATTATCCATGATATAATGATAAATAAGCTAACTCATTAATCCAAATAAGCATAACAAATTTAAATGTTACAATATAAATAAATCTTAAGTATGAAATTAATATACTGTTACCAAATAATTTAATCTTCATTATCAAAATCTTCTAAAATGCTATTGAGATATCCTATGTTTTTTCATTAATTAAAGGTTGATAATAATAAATATATATTGTGCCATATAAATTTTATCATAAGAAAAATTCTATATGATAAGAATATATATATAAAATCACATTAAGAGTATGATAAACTAATAAATAATAAACTAAATTTATATAATATTTATTAAATATATATATTTTCACAGTATAGGTGAGCCCAGATGGGACGAGCCCGGATCTACCCGCTGGACAATCCTTAATAGCCATCCCAAATTGGATTTAGGTTGTTGAGTGAATCAACTTCGAATGAATAAGTCATATTCAAGCTCTGTTTATTAAGTTTAACGAATGGGTCGAGTTTATTTATTAAGCTTAACAAACAAAGTTTTGTATTAGAGATATGTTTGTTAAGGTTCACGAGTTGTTCATGAACAGTTCGCGAATAAGCTCGTGAATAAGCTGGTTTGCATTCATTTATGTTTCATTTATGTGTTCGTTTATATGTTCGAGCTCGTTCGTTCGGTTAGTTTTGCAATAATGAGTAATGAGAAGTAAGTTATTGATACTTTCACCCTAATTTAATAATTTATTAAAATAAAAACAATCATTTTGATGAGCGAAATATAAATCAACTCGTTTGATGTCGCATCATATAAAAAATGATTGTACGGATCATGTAAGTATGGTTGTTTAACGAATCAAGATCAAACATATCATGTTCGAGCTCTATATTTTAATGTTAACGTAGGAGACAAACTTTTTTTTGGGTCAATAAAAGATTTCATTTTATCCCAAAAAGCTCATGAACAAGGATGAGGCATGGTAGTAATTGGCCTTAATACATCAATACAGGGCTGGGATCCCATAGCCACTAGTTGCTGGCTTTAGCCGATGTGCTTTGCCATCTCAGTTACATCCTCAATGCTATCGGAGTTGAATCCGATGTTATTTCTTTCAATCCGTAAGAACTATCTAACATCCTGCCATATCGTATAGGCTTTCCAAGTTGTCCTTTGATATGGCTTTTAAAAGATCTCACATCAGTTTCATGTGAGCTGGGAAGTTTCACCCACGAACAAATTTCATCTCATGTTTCTTTGGCATGGTCACAAAGTATTAGTAGATGGTTTATTTTTTCAATCTCAAGGCCCACTGGACGCAAAGTCACAACTTCTTTGTTAAAGTTAATAAATGAATCCAGCTTGTTTGTCAAACTTAACGAATATAGCTTTGGATTTAAGCTCTGATCGTTGAGGTTCACAAACCGAACAGACGATGTTTAAACGAACCAAATTCAAACTTGTTCGCGAACGATTCTATTCATGTATAACCATAATTGGATCTCCTTGTATACACCTCCGCGTCCCCTAGCGAATATTGAGAAAATTCTTACACGAACATAATTTCTCCAAGACTTTTCATACGGTTATATTGGTAACGTTTATTTTTTTGGTAATTAAATTGGTAAAGTTAATCCACACACCATTAGCATAATATGGTTTGCATCCACTGAAGAACCTCCATTGATACAAAAGAACATAACATTGAATGAAAGAATAAAATAAATGATAATGTAGAGAAGCCAAAAAAAAGATTTTGGTTGGAGATGGGGACATGTACACGTCCAATCCAACACAATCTTGGGGTAATCTTCTCTTGCCACTAGGCAAGCAAAAAATAACTTCCTCTTGTAGCAGGTTAGATGGGCAATATGCGTCAGTAAAGCTAAGTCAGGTCATCACTTGGAATCAGCAAAAGGGTCTAGAGGATTTTCTGGGCTCTTTCACAAGTGTTTGGGCAATCAAGCTAGCAGGTGGTGAAAATGGCCGCCATCTCTCATCTACGCTTTCCTCATCATATTAGTCAATGAATGAAACGAGCTAACTGAATCACCATTACTGTTATGTCATCTAGAGATCCTCTTGAGTTGGATAAATCAACAAGTTTCTTGCAGGCAGAGAAGGCCTCTGGCTTGTCCACACCTATGCAGAAAGAACGAACAAGATCGACCGCCTCCTGGTTGCTAACCTGAAAGTGACATACAAAACGATTCAGTATCCAATACGCTGATCACTTCACGAATTGCCAGATTACAGAAGAGAAGAGAGTAAAGAACCACTTACATTGTCCCAAAGGCCATCGGAAGCCAGGATTAAGAACTCGCACTCTGGACGGATCCTGAATACTTTAGTGTCGGGTTCAGCTATAACAAACTGTTTAAGATGGCGATCTCCTATTGCTCTTGATACAGCAAGAGTTCCATGTACTCTCCAAACACCGCTGCGGGTACTATAATCAACGTAGCCACCCTAAGAAAGAAATTTAAGAAAAAATGTAAGCAACACTCGTATCAAATTCTGTACTCATCCCAAACAGCATACACACACAAAGAAGGAATTGTTCCTTTACCAGATTCTGAATCCTATCTCTTTCATCCTCCCTTGAAGGTCTGTGATCAACTGTAAGAGCCTCCGCAACTCCTCCTCTACTCAAAACTGCCCGGCAATCACCAGCGTTGGAAACAACGACATCGCCTTTACGAATAAACACGCTGACACAACAGGTTCCGCTTTGGCAATCTTCCTTCAGAAACTCGGAGTCCGTGGTAAGATATCCCTCCTTCACTGCCTCTTCAATCTTTCCGCTGCGGTTGTTTGAAACTTCATTCATGATATTCTTATCCAAATTCTTTGCAGCAAATTTTGCAGCTCTGCTTCCTCCATGGCCATCAAATACACCAAAAAAAGCCTGAATTCACAATTAGCGGCGTCTTAGAATTCGCTAGTTGCGCGGGACAGAACAACCAACAGAAAACCAGCAACTCAATTTTCACTATAAATATATACTTTCAAGCATTTCCATCCATCAGAATATAACATGGCTAGGAAAGGAGGTGAGGAGTCTGAATCTCAGATCAATTTGAATTTCATCTCATCGGTGTTTCAGCTGAGATTGATCTTTCGTTATTTCAAAAATCAACACAGGCATAAGCAATATCATTTGATCAAGTAACAGATCTGTAGCATCCGAATTAACAATTAACAATGAATCACTTGCTAGGAAGTATAACATAAGAAACAACATAATTCATGACAAACCTGCTTCGGATCCCCTTGAATATCCAGCACGGCAGAATATCGGTCTTCCATAACCCCACCCCTTCTCCCTCTCTTACAGCAAACCGAATACCCCTCTCCATTCAACTCCATCTCGATCCCGTCAGTATCCGACCTCGATTCCGCATCCTCGTACCCCAACCTCGTCACTGGAATATTAATCCTTGTCGGCCTTTTCCTCTTCAACAGCGCCTGATTCGAAGTCCCCGCTCCCTCCCCTTCTCCACTTAATATATTACTGATCGCAAATCCTGAAGGAGAAGACAGCGGCGACGGCGACGGCGGAGATACAGCGGAGCCCTTGCAGAAAATCGGCGACAATTTCCTTGGAGACGATCCGAATATGGAAGGGCTCGATACTGCTGCAATTGCACAATGCATCATCTCAATTTCTCTGTTTTCACTTTTTTTCTGTTGAATTCGAACGGTCCGATTCGGCATTATATATATCTGACACGCGGGTCGGGTCCAGCGAAAAGGTTTTCTCCCAATTGCGCGTGGGAGGCGTATCTTGTTCTCCTCCATTGGATGTTGTCTTTCCATGACTTTACTCTTCTGTCAACGGTCAACGACGCTATTTTCAGCTACTTTTTCTTAATTTATTTAAGTCCCAATTTTGTTATGTTAGATAATTATTAAAATTTTATTTTATATCGTAAAATTAATAATAAATTATTAAAATAGCCTTCATTTTATTAATTAAGTATGAAAATTATGATAATTTTGTCTTATATATTATTTATATATTTGATATCATTTCAAAATTGAAGATGTGTTTATTCCTTATAAGTTTTAGTTTCTAAAAATTAGAATAGTTGTAGAAATTTGACTAACAAAATACTCATTTAAAATAATTATAATCAAATTATAATTTTACAATCTTGAGCAAAACAGGCTTAACTTTAAGACTATAATTTCGAATTCTTTATATTACCCAATTCAGTTGATATGAAATGCTACAATTACCTAATCGAATTTGTTAACAATACCTTAAAATATTAATTTAAAATACTAAATAGATAAAATTAAATAAAAATATACTGATTTCGAAATTCTCATGTCGATAATATTTGAATTAAGTCTTGCACTCGTTGAAATCAAAACCTATGACCATGTCCAAAATCATCATCATACGAAAATTACGAATTGATGACGAATTTTAATTTTATCGAAAAATTGTGAGACCAATAATGTTGTAACATAGATAATGTTGAATACATAGATAATAATGTTGAACATAGATAATTTTTAAATAGATAATTATATATGAGTAAGATAATGTTAACACTTGATATAATGTGATCTGAATCACTACACAAACAAATGTATTGATCCAAAGGGTCCCAATCAAAAGTACAAATATCAATATTACATTAACTATGTATGAAAATATTATATATATTTAATATTACACAAAAAAATAAAAATAAAAATAAAAATGGAACTTTCCATTGAAATGATACCATTTCTATTTTCTACATGTACCAGATTCGGTATACAAAGTGTAAACTAGTACGTGTAGACATATTCTAAATTATTTTGCATTGTTAATAAAAGCGGAAATGCAAACGAAGACAAAAAAATTGTTTAAATATAAAAATAATTATGAAAATTTAAATTTATGTTTGGTTCAGTAATTCTCACGCCAAGTTTGATTAAGAACATGTCCTAAATATTAGTTTTGACACTCGTAAAATACTGTTTAATGTTAAGTTTATTGTTCTTAAAAACATATATTTACAGCATTCTGGATGTGTTACCTAAATCGAAATCCGTGACCGGTTCAAAAATTACTTCAACCCGAGGATTCTAAAATCAATTTTATTTTTTTTAAGCTACTAAAAAGTGCCCAAAAATATAGTGTACCTTATTTCGGAACATTAATATACATATAGCACTTCTCTAATAAAAGTTACTTTTTATTCATAAATTTTGAATTTCCCATGAATAATAGTTTATACAAGCCGCTTCATATGGTCAGTGTTTGGGTGGTCAGTATTTCCTTCGGGTGGATATTTTACGTGTGACACCATTTGTTTTCGAAATTAATCCTACAATTGGAAAGCTTATACATTGACGATGAAAATTCCCATATTCCGACATGATTCTGACGACTTTATCACCGTTTAATTTAGTTTCACATTTTGTCCTTTGGTTTAGTAGTCCTAACTAGGGTTTTAAAAATTTCCGGCGACGAAGTCGCCAACCGTACTGGAATATGAGGATTTTCATCTCCAATATATAAGCTTTCCAATTATGCGATCAATTTCGAAAATGGATGGTGTCACGCAAAAATTGTCCACCCAAAGGGAATACTGACCATACGAAGACCGACTATATGAAGCGCTCCCATAGTATATAACAGAATGCTTTGAATAGACCATGTTGGGGTGGACAATTTTTTCGTAGCACTATCCGTTATCGAAATTAATCACACCATTTGAAAGCTTATACATTGTAGATGAAAATCCCCATATTCCGACACGATTCCGACGATTTTATCACCGTTTAATTTAGTTGCACATTTTTCTCTTGGATTATGTAGTCCTAAATAATGTTTGAGAAATTTTTGGCGACGAAGTCGCCGGAAATCGGATCAAAGAATGCAGATTTTCATCTACAATGTATAAACTTTTCAATTGTGCGATCAATTTCGAAAAGGGATGGTGCTACGAAAAAATTGACCACACAAAGGAAAAACTCTCCACACCAAGACTGATCACATGAAGCGCTCCCTAATATATAATATTATAATTCCTACAAAAACAATAAAAATATAACTACTACCTTTTTTCTGCTGATTTACATATTGGCTTCGGATGAAGTCTTTGCTCCCCACGGACGAGACGGGGCGAAGGGAAGTGGAATGCGATGCCATGCAAAGTTGACCAGAATCTTGAATCAGACAGCCAAACACCAACCCAAACGGCGCAATACATTAATAATGAAATCCATCGACAATGTCAAAATGATATCCAATGCCCGTTTAATTAATCAACACTTAATTAAATTAAAGAAGAAATCAATCAAGAAGAAGGGGCTAGTAGCAAATGTAAACTTATCAAAAATTAATTTTTAAAAAGTAAATTTTAAAAAAAAAGAATTGCAAATGTAACATTTATGTTTAAAAATAAATCAAAAATCGAATATATTTATGTTTAGCATAATACTAAAGTTCCAACTAACGTAATAACACTCATTCCCGTCATCCCCAACCACCGTTACAGTTTTCCGGTCGTCGGAAAATACATATCAACATTTTTCTACTATTCTCTCCTATTCTAAGCTCAATATTTCCGAAAATACATTCAAAGAGATCGAGGGAGATCGAGAGACCGAGAGCATCAACACGCGCAGCGTGAATAGGGCGGATCTAATCCGTATTCTATTTTTGAAGGTGCGTTTGATTCTGAATTCTACCTGATTTATGAAGAGGATTATTTAGTTCTCGGTATGGGTCATACATTTTGGTATGAGAATTTCAATTCCGTAATCCGAACGTTCTTTCTTTGAGTTAATTCAGTCGATTTGTTGTCAAGAATACACGCCGCGGCCTGCGTTCGGTCACCCGATACCTTGCAGTCGTGATTGCCGTGCTTGGTCGAGTAACCCGACTCCTTGATCTAATCCGTGTTCCATTTTTGAAGGTGCGTTTGATTCTGAATTATTGCTGATTTATGGACATGATTATTTAGTTCTCGGTATGGGTTATGCATTTTGGTGTGAGAATTTCAATTCTATGATCCGAACGTTCTTTCTTAGAGTTAATTCAGTCGATTTGTTGTCAAAAATACAGGTCCCTGCCTGTGTTCGGTCACCCAACACCTTGCATTCGTGGTTGCACGTAAGCTCGATGTCAATGAGACAGAAGTCGTGATGAACATTCAGGCAAAGTCACCTTGTGTAGATGCGTTTGAAGCAACAAATGAAGCGCAAGAATCGGAAGACGAAGCAAGAATGAGGGCTGCAGCCTACAGTTCATATCGTACCCTTTCCAATTTTTCATTTA
This sequence comes from Pinguicula primuliflora, assembly GCA_025802335.1. Classification (NCBI taxonomy): domain Eukaryota; kingdom Viridiplantae; phylum Streptophyta; class Magnoliopsida; order Lamiales; family Lentibulariaceae; genus Pinguicula; species Pinguicula primuliflora. Next base: position 2,665 of record JAOYMZ010033642.1, on the reverse strand, counting down.
CTGAACATTTGATTGAGACTTGAGAATAAGGATTCAGTTATATTCATTTCATCAATGTAGTTGTAAATTCAGTTGTATTCATTGCTTAATCATGATCTATTCACTAGCACAATCAGTCATGTCTGACGGGAAGAGCACGACCTTACGTGATAGACCCAGACACGACGTCAGGCATTAAATATTTAACAATAAACAACTGACGTCAGACAAACGTGGATATTCTGGATGAAACATTCGTGCTCCATCTATACTGTACTAAGCACAACATACGTGGTAAACCCGGATAATGCAATCGATCCCTAAACTATTAAACAGACAATGCAATCGACAAGATCGCGACCAGTCGTAGTTATCCCGTAGAGTCATAGGATGATTTGTACATATTTGATTTTGATGTGTTTTGACTTTTAATTGTACGAACAAATTTCACCAAATTGACATGACTTGTCGCGTTAAGAACGAATGCCTCTCAACAAAATACATAAATTAATTTTTTAAGCAAAGCAATACATAAAGGAATTAACTAAACTATAAGCTACTCTGCACTGTCGGGAAACAAACGAATCCCTCTGTCGACACTTCATTTGCTATATACTATTATGATGAAGTTTCTTCCCTTGAACTATAATCTACTCTGCACCATCGGAAAATGAACGAGCCGATCCTATCTGAGGGGTAGAATCAGTAACCTTTTGCTCGAGGTTCTTTTTCTCGTCACTTAGCTTTGCAATAATACCTTTCAATTCCAAGTCTTTGCATTTCCCATATGATATGCGGTGTGGAGATTGAAGCACTTTTTTTATCCCGGAAGACAACTTCAATTGTAAAAGTGGGGGTTCATTGATAGAAGGCAGCAGTACAGAAGAATATGATGAGTATATTCTGACAGGAACGGAATCGGAAAAGGAAGCGATGTTGGCAACCATGTTGTGAAAGAGTGGATAATTATTTTTAAGTTGTTGCATATATTTATAGGGACTTGAATAAATTATCATAATTGTATCGTGGAAAGACTCGCTCTGCTCTGTTAGTCAAAAGACGCAACTTCGCGCACGCACAGATCATGAAAAGACTACACACGCACGCGCTGTCTACGAAAAGATTCATTGTGGGTTTAGGGCCCGACAGACGTATTCGGGTTCACCGTGCTGGTTCTATCCACTTCTGACGGTACGAGCTCGACTGTACGTGGTAATTCCGGTTACCTCAGTCGGACTCCAAACTATTAAACAAACAAAGCAATCGACAAGACTGCGACTATACGTTGTAAACCCAGATAATGCAGTCGGACCCTAAAATATTAAACAAATAAAGCGATCGATAAGACTACGACCCATCGTGGTTATTCAGAAAGATACATTTGTGATCCAAATATACTGTAATTCATGGTTCTATCCACTTCTGACGCTACGAGCTTGACTATAGGTGGTAATCCCGGTTACCTCAGTCGAGCCCTAAACTTAAAACAAACAAAGCAATCGACAGGACCACGACTGTACGTTGTAAACCCAGATAATGCAGTCGGACCCTAAAATATTAAACAAATAAATCGATCGACAGGACCGCAACCCATTGTGGTTATCCCGGAAGAGACATTCGTGCTCCAAATATACTTCATGGTTCTATCCACTTCTGACAGTACGAGCTCAACTATACGTGGTAATCTCGATTACCTCAGTCGGGCCCTAAACTATTAAACAAACAAAGCAATCGATAGGACCGCGACTATACGTTTTAAACTCGGATAATGCAGTCAGACCCTAAAAAATAACCCTAAACATAATCTAAATTTCGTTTAAATTAAGTATGGACTCATAATTATGGTATATAATTCATCACTTTTACACAGTTGCATTTCGTGGAACGCCTATATAAACCGTAAGACGAACAATGTATGATTGATTCACATTCAAGACAAGTTGCTCTTATGAGTTATGTAATGAAATCTGTTGGTTTCCAACATACTTGAAAATATTGTCTCCAATCCCAACAAGTGCCTTAGCAGTTAGTACCCGATAAAAATGAATGTATTCAAACGCATGTTTGTATATTTATACTCACTTAGCATGTCAAATAGAGTCATTAGAGTTTTGTTATTTTATATTTTAGCCATAATTAAATACCCAAATAGAAAAGTCGGAAGTAACTCATCATTCGATATAATCACGACGCATTCGTTGTTAACCAGGATATCTCAGGATAGCCCTTACCCTAAATCCTGAATCATTAAATTCAATATTTATCCAAAAAAATTAAATTATAGACTGTCCGTGTCGTCAGACTGCTCGTATCGTCTTTTCATATAGACTGCGCGTCTTTCTTATGAACAGAGCGATTAATATCCCAATATATAGATTATATTCTGAAACAATATTTAATTTGTAACCCGACTGAGACCCCGGGACGATATGGGATCATTTTGAAACAATATTTAACTTGTAACCTGTTGATTTTATTTTTTGTTTAATTTGGGATCATTTGACTTTAGCCATAATTAAATACCCGAATAGTAAAGTCGAGAATAACTCATCAGTTGATAAAATAACGACACATTTGTCGATAACCCGGATATCTCAGTCGGGTCCTTACCCTAAATCTGAAACCTCAAATACTTGTTTATTTGAATACTTATCCAAACAAATAAGTATTTAAAATAAAATACTGC
>JAOYMZ010033631.1:0-16212 GCA_025802335.1 Pinguicula primuliflora | reverse complement strand
ACATAGATGCAGTGGGGAGTGTGATTGTGTAATTGAAATAGGGATAATCAAGAAAAAACTCCCTCTTCGAGCCTAAGGGGCAACAGGCCATCTTTACAATCTTTGGGCTCCGGATTGGACTTCATAATCGGGCTGGATTTGGGCCCACTTCCAACAGCTTGCTATGTCGTAGCCATTTTGTATCCTTTGTTGTGGTTTCAGAATGAGATCGGGGTCATCTCTCTTAGTCAGAACATACTAGCACCCGGTGTTACCAAAATATCATACTAGCCGTAATATCATATCCATTTTCTATTCTTCAATTTTTTGTATTTGATGCTATCTTGTACAAAATATAACAAAAAGCGATTCAACATTAAATATCAAAATAAATATGACAATGCACGTTTAATAATTGTACAGTATCCATTCACTCCACAGTTGTTCGTCAACTATGCTATGCATCAGCATTTGCACTTTCTGCCATGTCATTTAAAAGCAATGGATCCATATGTTTCTGTCCCATAATGTAGTTGTGCAATAGTGTGCATATTATCACTATGTTATTCTATATCTCCAAAGGATAGAAGATTGGACTATACAAGATCACAAATCTTTTTTCAGTATTCCGAATGCTCTCTCAACTACTTTCTGAGCAAAAGCGTGTCTCATATTACACATGAGTAAATTTCAATTTATCCCTTTTGATTTGGGGTAAATTTAATTTATTCCCCTATGATTTCAGAATTGCAATTTACCCTTATATGGTTTCAATCAATTTCAATAGACACCCGCATGCACTGCACTCGAGTCAAGTGAGAATGGGCAACGAAATTTGCGTGAAAAAGACTATTTTACCCCTGATATAATTTATTAAATATTTAAAAATAAAAAAATATTAATTCATAACGCATTATTTTAATTGTAAAATTATAAAAATACATTAATTGTACAATTAAAAAATATATATTATGCATTATTTTAATTGTAGTGAATAAAATTACGCATAACTTTCTAGTGAATTAAATTACGTATTATTTTAATTGTAAAATTAAAAAAAATATTAATTCATAACTTACTTACATGGCTCACATAAGCCGCAATAATCATAAGTAGATCAAAAGTATATATAATTAACATGTATCAAAATTATAATTAACAATGACCATAAATAGATAACTGCACAAAAAATATTCAGCGTATCTCCAAAATATATTGCAGATGATCCCAAAAGATACAAATAATTTAATGTACTTCCGATATGCCAAAAATTACTTCATAACATCTTCTTCATGTTGACATCTCGTTCTAGAAGTAGAAGGTAGAGGCTAAGCAAATAACCATTGCGTACTCCGAGGTTCACACGTTGACACATCCACAATGGAGTTGTGAATAGAATCATTTAAACCTACAACATCTTGATATTGACCAAATAAAGTGTAAGATTTTGCATAAAAAAAGGAAGAACATTACAAATTGCCGCAACATGTAATAAATACCTGAATCTGGCTATTCATAGGTGAATCCTCCAAATGATAGACAACGTCTGGTTCAGAATTAAAGACAGCGGCTCCACTAGGTTACTTTATGAAACAAGAAACACTTATCGATTATAAAAGTTTCAAAAACAATTCAAAAAATATGAACAAATATTAACAAGTACTTTCAATTTTGAATTGGGATGTCGCTGATTAGGGCAAGTACGAAGATTATGACTTTTTGTAGACATTTGCCACATGTAATCTGACGTCCCTTCCTTACGGAGGAGTTATTTTGAGTTTCTTCTTGAGATTTCCTCCTTTTCTTCTTCGGTCTACCTCTCACATTTCAAATCTCTGGTGAAACAAATGGAGCATAATCTATCGGGACGAAGTGTCTCGGTCCAGGAATGCCATGAATCACATTGAGATATATCCTCATGTATGTCTCATTCTTTTAATAATCATGCACATACTCCTCAAGATTGACTCTTTTCACTCCTATCGCAGTGAGTGCATGATAACAAGGATATCCACATAATTGAACATACCACATGTGCATGTCATGGAAGCCAAATCAACCAGATATGTGTCTGTATAGTGATCAACCTCACATTTTTCCCCTCTGAAAGTCGTGCAAAACAATCTTTTACCTTCTTATACTCTTGATTCAATTTTTTGTTGATGTTCGGGCAGATTGTACCTGATAAATAGAGAGAATGAATAAAGATAATGAAATCTCAAACCTTAAAGTGCTATATAGAATAAGATCAATACCTGTATGTTTCTCCATTGCATATCATCGTTTTTGTATTAGCTTCATCAACTTTTTCCTAATCCACTCAAACATTGTGATGATTGGCTTATCCTTTGCTGGTAGAAGCAAATTATTGAATGACTCACATATGTTACTAGTAATGCTATCATATTTGGTTGTGCAAGGAAAAAACTCTGTTCGAGAAGTAGGTCGCTTAGGCCGTTTAGGCGCCGCCTAGGTGCTTGGACGTCGTCCTCCGCCTTGTCCGAATTACCGCTTAGGTCGTTTATAAGCTCGCTTAGACAGGCGCCTAGGCCACTTAGGCGCTGAGCGGTGCCTGGTTGTCCAGGGTCCGCATAGTGCTTTCTCGAATACTGGAAAAAATGCCCGACAACAATATTGTGGAGGTTTACTTCTCAACCACAATGCTGCTTCAGGTCCAAGACTCTCTAACTTCTGCATAGTAGTCTCAATGTCTATCATGTTAGCTGTGGATGCAGCCTGCCAAAAGAGTGTCTTCAATTCAGGCGACTTGTACAATTTCTTGTAGTTCTCGTACATATATCTCAAACAATATCTATGCTCAGAGTTGGGGGCCAAATCATTCAATGCCTCAATAAATCCCTTTTGTCTATCACTCATAAAAGTCCACAGTGGTCTACCTTCACCGCCAATATCATTTAACAACGTACCAATAAAACCATGCCCATGTATCTCGATTTCCAATTGGAACTAAGGCTAAGGCAATAGACCATAGATTATCATTGTCATCTTTGCCAACAACCACTAATAATTGGCCTCAGTGAGATGTTTTCAAGAAACACCCATTAAGACCGATAAATGGTCTGCAACCTAGAGAACAATTAATCAAATAATGAAGTCATAATATAAATTTGCAATTGCAATATTTTAAGGAAGAAATAAAATATCTAACCTGCGAGAGCCATTTTTCATGCCACCAAGAGAAAAATACATTCTCTCAAATGTTGGAGGTTCAGAATGATCTACTTTCATCAAATACAATGGACTTCCAGGATTGAATGACCTCAATGTTGCACAATAGTCCCATAACTCTTCATATTACTTGTCATCTGCCCCACGAATAATTTTTAAATGCGGCCTGCTTGGCTCTAAAGGCTTTCGAAATGCTAACTTCTAAATTACATTTAGTTCTTATAATCTCTTGAACCCTCAACATACTGATATAGAATTTTGTTTGATATCTTGGAGGATCCTCTTCGCTAGATATGAGAACTTTGCAATGCTGCTATCAACCTTTCTTGCGCATTCATGTTCCCCACATAAAGACTTCACCTGAAATAAGATATATTTATTGAGATTATTAAGTAACAAACAAATATCGACATATTACAACAATTGGAATATGGTATTTTAACCTGAAATCCACTCCCGTCTTGTATCGACGATGCGTCAATACACCAAGTGCAAGATTCATTCTTGCACTTTACTGTAATGCGAGTATTTTCATTTTTGATGAATTTCAAGTCATGCCCATTTCTCACAATCCAACTTCTTAATACTTCCCAAAATTTTTGATGGCTGGAAAACCTACAATAAAAGAATAAGTAGTTATAAATTTAAATCTAATACACATACTTGTATATATAATTTAAATCAAATATACATACTTATGTCCTTCTTGAAACAGATATTTTTCCATAGCGCATCCCTCATTGAAACCAGAAATACCCTCCAAAATGCCTTCATTATCATCGTCATCATACCATTCATCAATACGATTTGCTACTATTAAACTTGTATGATTGTCATCATCGCTTGTACAATTATGATCATCCATCCTAATGTAAATCTTTGCAACAATAAAAAAACAGTTTCATAATTGAACGTCGCGGCTAAGGCTCCTCAATGGAAAACAAATGAACCTGAATGATGCTATGGACAGAGAATTTAATCCTGCTACGGTGAAAGCTGACATCAACTTTCTCCCATGACACACTAGATAGGCTGATCACAAGATCCTCTGTATATACAAAAGCCAGCATGATGTACATCATTGTAGTTTTCACATATATAGAGGTCCTAACTCGAGTAAATTTCAATTTACATCATTGTGGTTTGGCCTAAATTCAATTTACCTCCTTATGGTTTTAAAATTCCAATTTACCCCCCTATGGTTTCAAAAAAATTCAATTTTCCCTGCGTATAAGTCACTCGCGGGAGATGAGAGTGGGATTGAAAATTTTGCATGAAAAAAACTTTTTTACCCGTGATTTTTAATTATTTTTAAAAAATATTATTTAAATTGTAATTAAATATTTCATAATATGTATGTCATCTTTTTAACATACTTTCTTAAGTTCCCAAAAAAAATCAAACCTTATGGATGTCACAAATTATGTAATTATATTCTAAATTTCTAATTCATATTTTCTTAATTATTATTATTTTTTTAAAATAATATTTTAAATTGTATGTCACAAATTAAGTAATTAATCATTATATTCTAATATATATTTTCTTAAATATTATTATTTTAAAAAAATATTATTTAATGTAATTAAATATCCCAATATATGTATGTCGTCTTTTAACTCACTTTCGTAAATTCCAAAAAATCAAACATTACGGATCTCACAAATTAAGTAATTATATTCTAATATATATTTTCTTAATTATCATTATTTTTTAAAAATGTAATTTAAATTGTAATTAAAAATTCGAAAATATGTATTCCACCTTTTTAACTCACTTTCGTAAGTCCCTAATAATCAAACCTTACGGATGCCACAAAATTAAGTAATTATATTCTAATGTATATTCATTTGTTGGTAGCTAGCTTTTTCATATTATTTATGTTTTATGGTTTGATGTTTTAGTTTTTCATTGGTTATAATTTAAAAATATTTTCAAAAAAATGCAAATTATGTTCAATTACTATAAATTGCAGTATCATAACAAATCACCTTGTAGCCCAACGGTTTAGAGTCAGATTTTGTCTTCTTTGGTTGCGGATTGAATCCTCTTGTTGCCAATTTTGGTTTTAGTTCATATTAAAATTAAAAATATGAAATTAGGGTTTTTCGAATTTTAAAATAATTTTCTAATTGAGAAGGGCATATTTGTCTTTTCATGAATTATTATACCAAGAATAAAATAAGGAGGCGTGTTGAAATTTTTTTGATATCATAAGGGAGTAAATTAAAAAATTTTTGATATCATAAGGAGGTAAATTGAATATAGGACAAACCAAAGAGGTGTAAATTGAAATTTACTCATTCTAACTTAGACTGAACTATTCTAATGCATAACAATTGAACTAGAAAGGTGGAAGTAGAAAGCCGTAGTCTTGTAATATTAGTTCAATCGTATTCTTGGTTTAGATTAATATATTCTCATCTAGCAAGTAACCTCATTAGTATATATATATATATATCACAAACCACCAAGCGGGATAGATTTGTAAGAGAAGCACTGTCGTAGCAAATGATAGTAAAAAGGGACATGCATTGAACATAACACCATATTATAAATATAAGCTACTGGACATTACGCACGATTCATATTTCAAAAGTCCAACCTTATTTGTAAAGCCAATAGGTATTTAGCTTGTCTTACCCGTACGAACCTATGTTGGAGAGAAGATAAGAACAAGTCTTTTTCACTAAATACTCCACATAGCTCCAAAAGGGAACGAGACATGAATTTGAGAAGAATGAGAAGGGTTGGAGAGAAGTTTCGGGAAGCTGGGGAATGGGAGAGAGCACATAGACAGAAAATTCTTTGACATTCATCCAAAAACTCACTTTCTCGTCTCGTCTTACAAAATATATACATGGCACAATACTTTTACTATTTTTACAACAAAAACGCAATTCTTCAAAACAGGCAAAACGTTCATTCGACTTCAGTCTTCTTCTCCGGCAGTTCATTTGTTTCCTCCAACATTCGCATGTCTCCTCCGGTTTCTCCTTGTCGTTCTCCGGCTGGTCATTCCTCATTTCTTGAGCAGATTCTGTCGCTCTTTATTTCAGGACATGACATTGCCTTCCCCTTTTTCCAATCCTTGTCAGCCACACCAGCATTTCCAAAATGGACTAACTTGCAGTTCAGTTCAACCTCAGACAAAAGTTCCAGTCTAGCTAAGCCAAAGTGCATGATCCGAGCATCAAAAACTTCATCAAGAAGGGCCATATTGGAGCTTATGTTCTGGTGTAGGACTGGAGGGTGGCATTCATGGTGAAGCCAAGTAAGACCTCTTGCTGCCCCGAGCGCAATCCTGAACCTGGTTGGCCCATCCAACAGAATGCCATCACTTCTCAATGTGTAAGACAGGGTCCCATTGGACATATGTTTATATACCAACAACTTCTAATCTCCCACCAGACAATATCCTAACAGTGGCACCAAATTTGGATGCCTCAGCTGTCTCAAACGATTCATCTCCATCCTAAACTGCTTATTCCCCATTTTACATTCATTAAGCTGCATAATCGCAAGGGCAGAACCATCCCTTAGAACAGCCTTGTAAGTGGTGCCCGTCCTGCTCGAAACCACTACACTACCTTGGCCAAAGTTATTCGTTGCTGCTAATAAATCTACCAACTTCACACTAACAAGGAGCATCTGGAACAAGATGACCTGAGTAAGCTTATGAGCGCTCAGTAATTCAACCCAACTATTATACCTTCTCTTGCTCCTCTTTCCCTCAGAGCCAATCCAATCATTAAAATGTTGAGTCCACCAATGTAGCTGCCTCTCAAGCTCAGTTAAAGCCCTTGTGCTTGATTGCGTCTTGATACTAATGATAGCTCTGAATCTCCGCATTTTGCTCTCAATAATTGCTCGGAATTGCTGCTTCTTTCTATCCTGGGTCTCCTCTAGTTTCAGTCCTTCCTTTGTGGCGGAAACCAGCTTTTTCCCTTCAAACTCTTTCAACTGACCAATAGCATACTCGTCGGTGGCATCTACCATGTAGAGCACTCTGTATCCTTTCTTCTTGAGCCTCTCTAGGAACGGAGAGTTCTCAACAGCTTTCTTACTCTCACCAGTGATGTAGGAGATGTCGCTCTGGCCTTCCTTCATCCTTATCACGTAGTCCTTTAAGCTGGTCAACTCATCACCACTCTTGGTGGAATGGTATCTAAGCAGTTCAGCTATCTTCCCCGTGTTCTGAGAATCCTCGTGGATACCAAGCTTGAGGTTCTTCAAGAAGGACTCATAAAACTTGTTGTAGTCATCCTTGTTCTCAGCTATCTCAAAGAAAAGCTCAATGCATTTCTTAACCAGGTTCTTACGGATGACCTTCAGGATTTTGTTCTGTTGAAGCATCTCACGAGAGATATTGAGGGGCAAATCCTCAGAGTCCACAATACCTTTGACAGACCCGAGATACTCGGGAATCAGCTCTTCACAATTGTCCCTTATGAACACCCTAATTTCAGAACCTGTAAACGAACAATTTGGCGAGGAGTCAATAATGCTGAATAACTGGTCTTGTGACAGAGACAGGCTAAGCATATAGTTGTCCGAGGGTACTTGATTAGAAGTATTAGAACCCTCTCCAACTTCATTTCCAACGATCTCCCAGTACATTGCAGAACCAGGCATCATGGTTGGCCCAGTTCTTCGCTCACCCAAACGGTCGGAACTGTCGAACTTTTTTAGACCACCTTGCATCATAACCTCCAATAGAGGTTGTCTTATGGCTGGATGATTGATTTTATCATCTACGGTCTGGTTATCTTCAGATCCTAATTGAAGAGGACTTACTTCAGCAACTAGATCTGCCTGTTTCTGAACCATCTCAATCACAACATTTAATTGTGTCTGAGTACTTTGCTGAAACATTTCCAGACTTTGCTTCATCTCTTCAGTGGCCATAGCTAACTGTTGTTTAAATTCCTCTACTGCTTCTTCCAGATTTTGTGAAGTTCCTGCAGGTTTAACATCAGTACCAGAAGAAGCCCCTGCAGATTTGTTGCTGCCATTCTTCTCAGCCAGAGTTTCGGCATAGGTTGGTTTTAATGGAGGATCTACCATTTCTGCAGCTCTCGGATTCCTTGTTCAAGCTATGGCGACTTCTCAAGGGTGGATCTGTTAACCAGACTTCCGGTGCGAGCTATAGTGTCTTTGAAGGTGGATCTGATAAACCTTGTTCGGATACCACTGTTGTGAACCAAGGATCTTACTGAGGAAATTGGGAGGGAAGAGCATATGAAATGGGAGAACCGAGAAGAATTTTTGAGAGAGATAGCAAGAAGATGAAGATTTGGAGAGGAATTAGGGAGAATTTGAGAAGAATGAGAAGAAAGGGTTGGAGAGAAGCTTCGGGAAGCAGGGGAAAGGGAGAGAGCAGATAGAAAATTCTTTGATATTCATCCAAAAATTCACTTTCTCGACTCGTCTTACAAAATATATACATGGGTAACATGGCACAATACTCTTACTTTTTTTACAACAAAAACGCAGTTCTTCAAAACAGTCAAAAAGTTCCTTCGACTTCAGTCTTCTTCTCCGGCAGTTCATTTGTTTCCTCCAACATTCGCATGTCTCCTCCGGTTTCTCCTTGCCGTTCTTCGACTGGTCATTCCTCATTTCTTGAGCAGATTCTGTGCTCTTTATTTTGGGACATGACAGAGTCATCAACAATAAATGAGAACAAACAAGAAGCATTTGTAGTTCATACGGTTAATTGTACTACACAATCTTCGTTCCAATACCTGGTGAATTGCGACAGTGCTCCAGAATCGGCGGCTAGCTTCAGCAAATGAGAAGAAGAGAAGACAATCCAGAATCGACGACTAGGTTAAGGAGAAAACGAAGAAAGGGATATGAATTAAGAGTTTGTAAATTCTAAAATAATTATTTTTTATTAAGTAAGAAGATTAAATAAGTCTTTTTATTAATTATTTTAAATAAAATAAAATGAGGTGGCGTGTTTGAAATTGTTTGAAATCACAGGGAGTAAATTATAATTTTAAAACTATAAGGGAGTAAATTGAATTTACCCCAAATCACAGGAGGATAAATTGAAATTTACTCTATTACACATCTCTTTGAAATTTTGAGGACGTATGTTATCGGAACACCATTCCATCAAATGATATAAATGTAAGGTACTAAAAATTTCATTTTAATTATTTTGAAGTCATTAGATAATTAATTTTCTTGAAGAATTAAATTATTTAGAATTTATTATATCACTTTCTAGGGAGGATTTTAATTAATAGAGGGTTTCAAGGATATTTCATTTTTCTAGCCATAGAATGCGTTCATGGCCCATAAAACTGGGCCGTGAGCCATGCTACTCACCATTAGTCCATGAAAAGGATGATGATAAAATGGTCCTCCATTCCATTCACAGAGGAGCAGATTTTTGTCCCTCCAATTCAACGCCTGACTTGTGCCTTTCAAAGTGGACAATCAGGCTTGAATCTACTTCTTTTGTGAATTCAACGCCTTATTCGATTTTTCCTCCAAATTTATGATTTTCGACCTAACCATGGGAGGAGAAGAAAGGTAGAGGAAAAGAAAACAGCGAGTGTTGGAGTTGGGCATAAGATGGAGAAATGTTGTGCGGCGAAATCCGACGAGAGCTCGAGAAAGGTAGGTTGTCGTTCCTGGCTGGGCGATCAGAGGCGAGATACCAGCCGGAGCTAACTCCACTCGCCGCACGAGTTGTGGCGCAGTGGGGGGTGCACCGACGGTGACGAACCATCTGGCGAGTTGCTGGCTGGATCTCAAATCTGAGTAGCGTGTCTAGCGGGTTTTCAGTTGGATTTTCGGGTGTTCCTTGCGATTGTGATGCTTGACTTGCCTGTGGTGTTCTGTAGTTTGTCCTGATGCTCGGTTTCTTTTGTCACGAGTGTGTGTTGAGTTAAGCTTCTCTTATACGTTTAAAGATGTTATGTGCTTGATGAAATGCCTGAGTTACGATTTGTGTGACGATACTATATAAGCCTTGCACGGTGAGACTCATCGGAGATGAAATGCGTTCGGTGAACGCGAGAGTGGACGAGGCTACACCGTGAGGTGCCGTGAGCGGCATAGCGAGTGACAGCGAGACAGGAAATCTAGAGAGATCGATGCAGGCGCCGTGAGCGGCGTAGAGGGGCCGGCTGAGCGAAACGAGTGAAATACCGGGGAGACGCCGCTTGCGGCGCAGTTCGAGTGTTGATGAGTTGATGAGTGACGAGAGGCAGGGAGTGCAACGCTGAGATTGTGCGCGTGGATAATGTGCCTTGAGGAAGAGGAGGTTATATCTATGGCTATGTTATCTGTTTGATTCGTGAACTCGTGTGAAGTCTGATTTAATCCTGTTTTGGATGGATGATGCATGCTGTTATGTGCTCGTATATGTGTTAAGGATTCGTGTGTGAAACATGGTTGTGCATGATAGAGTGTTCATAAATAGATTGTAGTCACAACTCACAGGTTGTTATTCAGATCCGTATGACTTGCATCTTGCGTGCCTTGCTTGCATGATAGTGGTGAACATGATTATACGACGATGAGTAGAACGTTTTTAGACGAAACTTAACTTATTGATGCATGATCTCTAACGTGTGGGTTTGATTTTGGTGAAGAACGATTTGTCTTTTATTCAATTTTCATGACTGTTGGGTTTCGGCTTTGACATCCAAATGGTAAGTTTATGAGGTAAGAAGATTATTTGCTAATAGAGTGAGACGTGATGTGTGGTGTGATAGTTAATCATTCAAGAAATCAGTTAGGTGAATTATTAGTGAATGTCAAATTGTGAATGCATGCATTTAGGAAAGGGAAATATGTGTTAGATTATTCTTTTTGTGAGATTTCCCTCATGTAACGATTTTCTATGGGGCCCTAGTGACTCACAACCCTACATGACTATTTCTTGCAGGTCTAGAGTAGCGTTGATAGAGGTCGTTTGTGTTGGAGATTCAAGAAGTGTTTCTTATCACTAGTATGAACTGACTTTGTGGATTTTATTATGTACTTAGCGATTTGGGTTATGTTTTATATGGTACTATGTCCGTATTGGGCTTGGACCCCTTCCCTTTCTATGACTAGAGGATTTAAATATGTGGAATGTTAATTGATATATCTATTCGATGTTTCACTTTTATATAATAAACGGGCTCGGGCATGGCTTGAGGTCCATACTGCCATAACGGACCCATGATAAATCTTGCGCGAATTTTTGGGTTCGTTACAATAAAGTTGATCTATAAGGAGCTAGGAAACCCTCACCATTGGTGTAGCCACCTTCACGTAGGTAATAGTTACATACACGTGTCAGATCCATTTACCACAGGTCGGTTATGTGAACTATACATATCAACAACCTAACAACAGTTACCTTGTGGTACCCTGAAGCTAGTAACCCTAGTCAATGACTCATACAATACCCTGATATTTACGGAGATCCCTACCTATTGCTTGCTACGTATACAAACTTTCCGATTGTATCAACCACATCAAGTACATTAAAAGTAGTGTAACTCTTTTTCGTTTTGTACCTTACAGAGTCATCTATAGGTGCATGCCAGGGAATGATGATAATTAGAGAAACATTTGTCCTCATACTAACGAGCAACATTAAGTCTAGGTGGTGAATTGATAAAGTCTCATACCTTAAAATATTTGAACCTTCCATCCAGATATCCTTCGCTCAAAGGTTTGGGTGTAGAATGGAAATGATTTGATAGTCGAAGTTCAGTTTCTAACACTCTATGAAAATATTTGCTAACTAACAGCTCTAAAACTTCTTTCGAAATATGTTCCAAGGATCCTAACTTTCTCATGATACCCTAGTAAATGCAGAAAAATTGTAGTCTGTATAGTAGCACATGCGTACTTACTATACTTAAGCCCACCATATACCAACAAGTTTACAAGCTTCTTGAATGTTTCCCTTATGCATTCTTAAATGGTTAGAACATTCTAAGGTAAACCCACTAACCATTCTAGACACAAACTCAGACTATTGTTGCCTCTTCATCGTAAGATTATATATTTGAGGTGTTGTACATTTGAGTCTTCTCAACATAGCAGCTTCATCACGATCGCACTCATCATTCAGTTCATTAAGAGACCACAAGGCAAACAATTAACTATCATTTTGTCCAATTACATACATCTAAATATATACGAGGGTATATAAAGTTTAGTACATACACAATGTAATGTATCACACAATAATCTATTAACTCCACGTTAATCCAAACAATTTGCCATGTAATCTGTTTAGTTTAGGAGTATTACCTCGTATGTAGTTGCCGATCTTCGAATTGGCTATGTATTTGCTTGATTGTGTGAAAACGGTTTTTAGGTTCCTGATTTTTTTCCCAAATAATATATTAGAAGGGACATTTAGCATTTGATGGCAATTTGATATAATTTGCGTGAATATGGAGGTTGAATATAAAGTCAGATTATGGGATTGAATTAATTCCATCTTTTTTGTGGAATTGATTTTTGGGTCTAGATTCCAAATTAATATAAAAAATATGCGCGACCCGAAATTCTATCATGTAATCCGGTTTGACCACTGTATTTCTTTTCCAATGTAGTAAACATGTTATTACGGACCAATTCCAAATTAATGCCACGTAATACCACTTTATTCCGTCAAGTAAACTGACCCACAGAGAAATGCTATGCATACACCCACAAAAGTTTTTTTGTATGATTTGAAAATGATACAGTTTCACTCCTGAATTGTGAACGCTCTTTCAAAATAGGCAAAACGTCTATGCAAAATTTTTGTAAAACAATATTGCCTCTCCCGAAGCAAGACGCTGGAAATTCAAATGACATAGATCTTTTAAAATTGGTTTCAACGGACTTGATGAAAGTGGCGTCCGGCCATCTTCTCTATCATTGTCTCTGGAAAATGTAAGAGTGGATCCAGAATTGTAATTTCCGTCCACCCTCTTGTATGCCAGACCAGAATACATTTCTCTTGGGAAATTCAGAAATTAATGTGAAAGCAGAAAAATAAACGAACAAGACAACAACACAAGATTTAACGTGGTTCGACAAAAAAGCCACCATCTACGAGAGAAGAGGAGAATCAATCTACTATAAATAGTGATACAAAGGAGACATAGAGAAAATCTAGAAGATACACAGGGAAAACCTCTCAAACAAGAGAGCCACAATCCAAGAGACACACATGAAAACCTCTCAAGTCGCCCAGACAATAGAGTCACAATCCAAGTCTCACATATCTCCTTTTCTCTCAATCCAGTTTCTCTTTCTTTTCTACGTCTTTCTCAACCCTAATGGTCAAAAAATCTAATATTTATATAGAGGAATTCTAATACAATTAGAATTCTTAGAGAGAATAATAATTCAAGTCAAATTAAGATTTTTAATTATATAAAAATTTCAACAAATCACCACTTGACTTGAATTTTCTCGTATCACAAACAAACTTGATTTCTTTCTCCAAGCACTCCTTCAGAGATAGCTTCATGGTGTGCAACACACAAGATCATTTTGAACTTACTAACAGAAGAAGACACCATCGTCATACCCATGGGACCAACAGGCTACACAACCGCAGAAGTAACCTTCTCTGAATACATAGAAGCTCTTCATGCTTGCGCATAACACGATCATGGTCCCCAACACAGATGAACACTTCTCACCAAGAGAACATCTCTTCTTCAAATTTTTACACCACCAATTTCACTCCTGCAACCAGAGTGCATCATCGATCTTGGAACATGAGCTGACACTCCTAAGCCACCATCAATAAGGTATAAAAAAGTTCACAAGCTACCACGAGTGAAAGCTTCAATGAGCCTTCAAAGCTCAAAGCTTTCCAAATTTTCGTGAGACTTCAACTAACATGGTTTCAAGCTACTTGAATTTTCATTCCAAGCTTCATTGACTTCTTTTCTAACTCAATTTTCAGTTGCTCAAGATCCACATCCACTAACCCATATGTCAAGATTGCCTTTGTCTTGACTCAGTCATGTCGCCAACTTAATCCAAACTACAACAGTTATATCGTCATACCAACCAGAAGATAAGTCAAGTAGCAAAACAGTGTTCTCTTTGGTATTCAATCACTAACCACAAGTAAATATGAATATCACATAATATTTCCCAGCTGGTAGAACAAACTCACCCAATTGAACAATCCAACAAAAAATCTAAAACTTGCTCATGGTTTTGTGCTAAATGCGTCTCATACATTGAACGATCGACTTCTAACCCTAGGTATCTTGTTCTTCGTTCCAAGCGGTTTCCAATGGCACCAAAATTGTGGCAATCAGACTGATAGATCTTCGGCAAACAGTGTTCAAAGTTCACTGCACATTCTTTCGCGGACGGCAATAATTTTAATCAATTTTGACAAAATTGAGAACCTTCCCGAAAACAATTAACTTAAAAAACATAGGCTTTTGTTCCTCTTTCAATGGGCTTTCAAACGACACCAAGGTCATTCCGATTGGAGTCGTCAATCTTTGGCAATTGACGGTCGAAGTTTTGGTGGCACTGGTCAACGCGGGAGATTTTTTTAAAATCATCCAATTTTTTTCTTCAACAAATCATGTGCCCAAACATCACAAATCTCACATCCCAGAACATCAAGATCATCCAATTTTCGATAAATCTTGAACAATAACCCTAGATCTCACAACGTAGGCTCCGATACCACTTATTGTGATGAATAATCTAAGATCGTATGAAGCGATAAGAAAATAACACACAAGATTTTACGTGGTTTGGCCAGAAAGTCTACATTCACGGGAGAAGAGGAGAATCAATCCATTATAAACAATGATACAAAGGAGACATAGAGAAAATCTAGAATATACATAGAAAAAACCTCTCAAACTAGAGAGCCACAACTCAAGAGACACACAGGAAAACCTCTAAAGTTGCCTAGACAAGAGAGTTACAACCTAAGTCACACATCTCTCCTTTTTTCTCAATACAGCCTCTCTTTCTTTTCTGCCTCTTTCTCAACCCTAATGGTCAAGAGATCTAATATTTAGGCCCGGTTTGCAAGTTCTGCTGATAAACAGCTTTTGACTTTTCAATCGCAGAAGCCCTTTTTACACTGTTTGCGATTTTGGCTTTTGGTAGTGGAAAATCCCCAAAAGCCAAAAACTCCCTTGGAGTAGCTTTTGGGAGGTTTAAGGCGGTGACAATTTTGTAATTATTTAAAAATTTACTTCTAAGATAATTTTGTCAATATACAAATCAAAAATACCAAAATTGAAAAAAAAAATTCCCATATTATATCTATTTCGTCACACTATTTTTTTAACTTTTGTCACAGTAAAGTCCCCACTGCAAACACTTTATAACTTCGTTATAAAAGCACTTTTTTTAAAAGCCATCTCAAAAGTCAAAAGCAGCTTTTCAGTAGAACTTACAAACAGGACTAATAATTCAAATCAAGCTAGAATTTTTAATTGAGTAATACTATTTGTATATTTTTTTTTAACATTTTGTATTGACACACATGTGACCACATCATAGCCATAAAAAAAGGGTTGTGTGAGGAGAGAGAATAAAAGAGAGAAAATGTGGTTATAATGTGGCCACATGTGTCTGTCAATCAAAAATGTCAAAAAATGATGTAACTATAGTATCACTCTTTTTAATTATATGAAAATCCCTAACAATTTCCTTTACTCTTCATGCGCGGAGGTGAAGCCAACTTATTAATACAACTATTTATTAATCAATCTTAAACAGAACAAACTTTATTCTTAAGCTACAGGGAGCCAACTCGTCCCTGACATTTAGAAAAAACGGAAGAAGAAATTGTTTGAATAGCTCTGCAAATCACAGCAACAAATCTAAGGAAAAAGAAAACACATGGAATACCTTGAGGATGAAGTAACGGTTAGAAGAGCAATGAGCCCGTCATTAATGGCCCGTTTATCATATGGGCTCCTAATAATAAGGAGAGTTACCCGTTCATTATAACTGTAGGTCAATAATGAATTAACGTAGAACGAATCTAATAGTAACGAGTACAACGAATATACCTTTACGTTGTTGCGG
>JAOYMZ010033620.1:0-16217 GCA_025802335.1 Pinguicula primuliflora | reverse complement strand
TGATGCAACTTTTCATCACCTGATGAAAATGGAAGAGCACATAAATCAGATTGCTGCACTTTTTCGTCAATGTTACTACAGCTACCAGCCTTATCAGCTGCCTCGAGCAATTTATTCCAGTATATTGTTCTCTCTACTCGACCCTCGCCTTGTATTATAACCGGCAATCCGAATCTTTCACTTAGAAATGAGTAAATCAGAAGAAACTTCATCATACCCCTTCAGTAGCATATAACAGAAATTGTCCGATATCTTATGATAGGTTGTTGATCCGGCAGTCACAAGAAAAGTTGCATCAGAAGCCTGACGGGAGAAAAAACCACCGGCAGACATGATCCCAATTCCCAAGGGATAATAGCACACTTAGCCAGCCACATTAGGAAGGGCCACAATCACTACTCTCCCTCTCCTTAGTCCCAGTGAATTCAAGGCCTTGGCGAATCTGTGAACATCTCTTTTAACTTCCCTGTAAGTGCGGCAGCCTCTCCCGGTGACTGCATCGACAAATGCCAACTGATCAAGGTACAGTTCTGCATTGGCAACAAGTAGGGTGACATCATCAAGGACGTGAACGGTGAACCTGTTGGTATCTGCTTCTGAAAATGATCTCTTCTTGAGTTGAAGTTTGAGCCAGAGTTCCTAAGACTGAGTTTCTAGCTCTTTTAAGGTTATGCAATGCATACAATACACATGGACTTACCTCTTGAGCTTTATACATGGAACGATCACAGGAAATGCATGAGTTGGATTAGTGGAGTTCAGGTGAAAGGAGAATAGGGAAAGGTTACACTCTTCTAAGTCATCTCGAGATCAAGTGGTTCCCATGATATTTCAGAAAAACATGTATAGAACTTCTGGCATGTGTTCGAATTGATTATCACCTAAACGCTGCCTGCTCACTCTCCGCCTGCCCAAATGTCACTTATACGGGTACCTAATCCACTTATACGATTGCTTAGTTCGCCTATCCGAGCACCTAATACACTTTAGGCCTGGACGACACATGAACATTGTAGTAGGCACAATAACTTTTTATTTGTAACCATCTTCCTTCGGCCACAGCCAGTACAAAATCGGTCATTTTCAGCGTAAGAGAAGCAGTGTTCGAGAAAGCGCTAGGCGGACCCTGGACGTCTAGGGCCCGTTAAGTGCCTAAGCGGCCTAGTTGCCTGCCTAAATGGACTTTTAAACGACATAAACAGTAATTCAGGCAAGACGGAGGACAATATAATAGGTGCACCTACCTCTCGAACATAAGAAACTTGAAAATGAAAGAAAATCTTTATTGCACCCAATTGTGACTGCCTTGCATCGGGACAAAAAAATTTGAACTTACCAAGACCCGTACCGACTACATCGTTTGCATCATTTTTTTTTGTCTGCATCATTAATTATTTCAATACCCAGAAATTTTTTACAAATAGCAAATGAGTATATAATTAACTTAAGAGTTAAGACGCAGTCCCCCGCAGTTGGCTTTGTGGATGCGCTGGAGGACCAAATGAGTCAAAAATAAAAACGACTGGTATGGTTCCAGTTGAAGATGAGGATTGAGGATGAGGAGTAACCTAGTAACGGAGCCAGTAGGTCCTACGCCTGAACCAGTTATAGTCCGGTAAGTTCTGGATAGGCCCAGCAGCACTGATCGCAACATCCTGCCGGCATGAAAAGCACAAATAATTTAGAAACTACGAACCATAAGGCAATCGATCGAAGCTCATATAAATCTACAGCTATCTTACTCGATCGAATATAAAACGATTCGCGACGCGCTTGACAGTGCTGGCATCTACAGCATCTATTCTGGCAAAGAGTTCAGCATATGGGATTCTTCGGCCGTACGTAAGCAACTGCAGGAATTGAACTCAGTTTATTAAATTTCTAGTGGTGAATCCGGCGTACATATTCAACCAAATAAATGAGATATTTGTTTAGACACAATACATACCTGACGTCCAATGTCTTCCGCGACTAGACTAGTTCCATCAATGCGAAGGAGCAGAGAAGATTTTAACTGAAGGCAGACACAACATTGAGTTAAGGAATGCACAAGTCTGGCATGGCATGGCATGGCATGCCACATGCTATGTCTCATCCAGAACAGATGACAGGTTCAGGTCCAAATCGATAAGAACCTGGTTTCGAGCACGTATCACATCGTCCACTGAAACTCGATAGCATAATTTAGTCAACTCGTACATAATTGCATAGGACAAATCGTCCAAGTCCTCGGGCTGCAAACCATAATAAAACAAAACTTAAATCCTGGACTAAGCTACCGACAACATAAAAAAAACATGGAAGTAAGGCCAGGTAAATGAAGGCAAACAGCTCAAGCTAGGTAAGAGGATATCTATATTCCCATCTTACTATAAATGTATACTTTATGGTAACCACACCAGAATATTCAACAAACAGAAAAAAAGATGCCCCAAAAATGGACCAACTGACCAATCAGCTTCATACCGATAGCTATTTAATTCGGCTATCTGTCACATTAAAGCAACAAGAGCAAAATATCCTTATAACTGTAACCATCAAATAACTTAAGCACACACCTTAGCAATAGCATATACACCAAATAAGCCAGTGTCTTTGTAGTTAGTATTGAATGCCGTCATGCTCTCCGCCATTTCGTTGATGTCAATTCTCTGTGCAAGCTCAGAACTGCATATGTATTTGAATAAAATGAAGACCCAACGCATGATATATCGAAGTTGGAAAATAATCAGGACATGATATGTTAATGGGCAATGGCTACCCCATGTGCTTTCCTCCTCCAGCACTCTTATTCCAAGAACCCAGCATTGACTGCATAACCATCAAAGCAATGGCATCTGGATCCGTCCATGATGCACCTTCAAAGGCAACAGCGAAATGTGCAAGAGGAACGTCATCGTCAAGCATCCTAACCTATACTTCCATAAAATATGTTAAAAATTCAAGAATGCTGCTTCTTGTACTAGCACGCACACGAATAAGTCATGCATACCTCTGAGCCCGTAAAGTTTGCAGGTTCTTTAGCAACTAATTCAGAAGCTGTTGTAGGGTTTGATGATAATTTAGTAAATAATTTTTTCGATTCCTCCACAAAATCTTCATGCTTAACAGCACCAGATGCAACAACTACCTGTAATAAGCCGAAAATTATAATCACTCAAGTACGCAGAAGTCAGGGTGAAAGCATAACGATGGCCCAATTACCATTCTGGGAGCTGTATAATGAGTTGATATGTAGTCTTGTAGATGTGTTTTTCCAATCCTCCTCACATTTTCAGCAGGTCCAAGTATAGTTCGACCAAGAGGTGTATACTGGAAAGCCGTTGCATGTAGGTGATCAAATACAACTTCTTCTGTCTGTCCTTCGACCTGCAATCATATAAGAGCATACAAGTATTTAAATAAATAATCACAATGTTATATAACATCTCAGAATCTGGCATGATGACACAGAAATCAATAAGAATCAGTAAAATATGTTTTATCGGCATTAGACACTTCACACCACAAAGGCCTCGTAGATTCACTCTTCATTGTAAGCCAATAATATATTCTACATAACTAAAGATGTCCATCAATTTAAAATACTACAGATAGATATCATAATCCATGTGAAAATTGAAAATTACAGATAGCATCAGGCAATCAAAGAATAAAAACAAGAATATTGCAGCCCATACCTTAACTCAAAAAGGATGGACACATTTACCATCTATAAGGGCTTTAGTCACATATCAACTCAGCACGATGAATGAAAACGATTACAAAAATTTAAACTCGACAAGCAAGCTGAATGAAAACGCGACTCAATACCTCTTCCATCTCACGCAGAATAACACCCCTCTCTCGCTCAATCCTGCCTGCCTCAAACTTCGAATTCTGCAAAATATCAGACAAAATATCCAAGGCACGAGGCACATCCTTATCTAGCACCTTTGCATAGTATGTCGTCTGCTCTCTAGAAGTATAAGCATTTAAATGCCCGCCCATATTCTCAATCTCCTCTTCCAATTCTCTAGCGTTCCTCTTATCAGTCCCCTTAAATATCATATGCTCCAAGAAATGTGCTGTGCCACTCGACTCGTCACTCTCAAACCTCGACCCAGCGTCAAGAAAAACACCGACTGTGGCAGTTTTTAAGGCGAGATTCGATTCTGTTGCAATCCGCAGGCCATTGGGGAGAGTCGTAACTCGAGTCAGTGGAGCGGAGAGAATCTCAGT
Organism: Pinguicula primuliflora; assembly: GCA_025802335.1. Lineage (NCBI taxonomy): Eukaryota > Viridiplantae > Streptophyta > Magnoliopsida > Lamiales > Lentibulariaceae > Pinguicula > Pinguicula primuliflora. The sequence goes on along the minus strand of JAOYMZ010033620.1, from coordinate 11,996 downwards.
GTGAGACTGAACCGTAGGGCGAGGGGAGGTGTATCGAAGAAAGCGATGATCGGGCTCCTCGAGTTTTTTGAGCTTCGTCTTGACGGATTCGGACAATCTATCGTAGATCATTGCGTTCGGAGGAGGAGGCGACGGGAGGGAGGCCTCCGCTGAGGTCGCAACGGCAGTGGATAGCGGTTGAAGGGGAACGACAGCGTGCGATGGCCGTCGAATTCGACGAGTGAGCTTAAGAAGCTGTCGAATCGTCATGGCAGCCTCAGCGTCTGCGACGGTGTTCGTACCGGCGATGCACTTTCTCTCTGATGGGATTGAATAGGGTTGAGCCGGAGAAATTAAGCTGAGTGGAACAAACAAAGCGCAAAGAAGAAGTCGGATACCGGAACACGACGACGACGACGTGTCGGGTCGGGATACTTTTTTCCATAATTTTAACGGACTACAGGCCTAACCTAATGGAAATATAGGCCCATACAGTCGGCCCATTCATAACTTATAGAAACAACCCAAAACTGAGAAAACCCTAATCGAGGTCGAGGCGTATATTTTGAATCTTGATCCTGCTGTTTCAGAATCGCGAAGTCCATTCATCGGAGGCGGCTGTGTGAGTTGTGCGCGTGGCTTCGAATTTTTCCTCAAATGGCGTCGAACGCGAGAACTGTCAAGGATGTGGCTCCGCTTGAATTCGTCAAATCTTACTCAGCTCACCTCAAGCGCTCCGGCAAGGTAGAGTTCCGGATTTTGTTTCTGAATTTGTATTTTAGGTTGGGCGGGTGGGGGGTATATGATTGTCCGGATTGATTGAATGAATCGATTGTTGTCAGATATTAGATGATTACACTATCAGAATTTAGTATAGAACTGAAGGAAAATTAATTTGGCACCAATTCTGGTTTCAAACAAATGATTAATTCAATTCACTGGCCAAGTGTGCACATTCAGACTCCTTACCTGTTATCTTGCACTGTTTATTGAAATATAGATGGAGCTACCAGAATGGACTGATCTCGTGAAAACTGGTGTGCTTAAAGAGCTTGCACCGTATGATCCTGACTGGTATTACATCAGGGCTGGTATAATCTCTTTCCCTTGTAGTTTTCATGCCATTTGTGAGTGTAATAATGAAGACTATATGGAGACCTGCATTATATATATTGCTGGGCTATGCAGCATCGATGGCTAGGAAAATATATTTGAGGGGAGGTCTTGGTGTTGGTGCCTTTAGAAGGATTTATGGTGGGAGCAAGAGGAATGGAAGTAGGCCACGGCATTTCTGCAATAGCAGTGGCGCTATTGCCCGCCACATTCTTCAAGAGTTGGAGAAAATGAACATTGTGGAGAAGGACCCGAGGGGGTAGGTTCTTATCTTCTTGTGTTGCTATTCATAGTGTTAGACATCAAGCTGTAAAACAAAATAAATGTTTACTTCTTTTGCAGTGGAAGGAAAATCACCTCCAGCGGTCGGCGTGATCTGGATCAGGTTGCTGGAAGGGTTGCTGTAGTTGCAGTATAGATTACTTAGTTGGGCATGTCTTGTTGAGATGTTCATCGAACAAACTTACTAAATTAATGTTGTCTGAGAAACTTTGTTTCACTTCCATAACCATTGGTGTTAAAGTTTCCTAGTTCGGTTGCATGCTTATTTTGTACGAACACAGTTTTGGATCATCTTTCAACGTTGTAGGAGTTCATTACGTGTAATCACTTCTATTTAGGTCTGTACACTCGAGCTCGGACGAACTGACAATTTGTGAGCTCGATTTATGAGCTTAACGAACGAGATGAGCTCGGCTCGTTAAGCTTTAGCATACCGAACTCAGTGTTCGAGCTCGGTTCGACCCCGCTGCTCGCGGCGAGCTTGCAAACAGATAAATAATGAAAATTGTGTTTGTAATTGTTAGTATGAATATCAATTTTCTCATTATTTCCTCGGATAAGCTTTGCTTAATACCTTCGAAATCTATTGGATACCTCTGGAGATTCAAAAATGAAGCTGACTCATTCTGGAGACAGGTAAGTATCTCAAAATATTTTCAAGTTACTGACATCCACAAATAGAACTGCAGCTAATATCACTACTGGACAACACATCTTGAGCGTGGTTGGATATATGGAATGTAACCACAAATGAAGCATGGTTTAAGAAGCAAATTTAGCTTCGAACAAATGATGGAAACAAAGCACTGTTTTGGAAATTAAACTGGACACAGGAAGACACACTTGCTATTCGGTTCAACGGCCTTTACATATTCACTTCCAAAGCCAACTGAAACAGTGAGGGAAGTTCTACTTGGATTAATAGAACTAGGAATTGGACTGAAGGAATTCATTATGAGTCATCAACCACTGACGGAAGGTGAGGATCAATGGCATTGGCGACTTGAACCAAATGGAAATTTCAATGTGGCCAGTGCATACAAAGCATTACATACCAAATCCCACAGCGAAGAAACGGAGCCTATCCTGCAGTGGCTTGGGGGAAGTATGTGCCTTTGCGAGTTCAGACGTGCACCTGGAGAATACAGCAGTCGCGCATTCCGACCATAAACAAGTTGAGGACCAGAGGGATTGCCGTTGAACAGGCAATTGACAGATGTATTTGGTGTGCCTAAGAAGAGGAAAATATTGAGTATCTGTTCTGCTCATGCTCACATGCACATGAAATTTGGAAGGAAATTGCTTCATGGACATAAACATCCATTCCTGCACAAGACAACATTATGCAACTCCATAAATCATTCATTCTGCAATTCAAAGGCCGAATCTGGAAGAAGATTGGACACACAATCTGGGAAGCAACGATATGGTACATATGAAAGAAAAGAAATTGTGTGAGATTTGATCAACAAGGGATACAAGATTTTATTGACATTGTAAAAACCACGATGTGGTCCTGAATTCAAGCACACAAGATAACCTCTGGAGCATACACACTTGAAGACCGGTGGAGAGCTCCACATGCTATGTTCAAGACATGAAGGGTTCATATCCTGGACGTATCTTTATTAGCATTAGCTAGTTTCAATCTTTAGTAGTATAAGTTTTTTTTAGTAGTATAAGTTAGCTCAATCTTTACTGTAAATAACTCATATTTTCATTGGATACCTGCAAAAAAAAAGTATCCATTGGATACCTGCAAAAAAAAAAAAAGTATCCATTGGATACCTGCAATATGTTCCTCGCACATGAACAGAACAAAAAGTTGGCCAGCCAGGACTGTGCCCTTTAGGCAATAGTTATTAGTGTTTCTTCCATCATTAATTGTGACATTTTATGGATTTTCCGGTCTTCAACATATATGGGAAAAGAATAAAGGAAACTGAATTAAGGGGCAAAAATTATTAAGATCCTATCATATTTCACCATTTTCAGTTTGCCCTATTTGAGTCCTTCCACTAAGCGTAGAATTTAGTCTTCTTGTGTTGAGGTAAACTGAGTTTGGGATCTTTTGGTATAGTAGGGTTCTTCATTGACCTGACAGAAATGTGTAAGGATTCGAGTCAGTTAAACTTTAGTTATATATAAAATGGGCATCTTCGTTTTGTACAAAGGTCAAGGAACATCACCTTCTTGGAACAAAGGGGTTATCAAAATAAGGCATCGGCTGAGCCTTTGGAACAAGTTCCTTCCTCAATCTCCGTATCTCTTCTTCTTCTTCCATCTGCAAACAAAACCGTAGCTTCGAAACATCCAAGGGTGAAATGAAAAGGTCTTGCAAGTCAAATAATTTCAGATATTATTTTACCTTCTGCTGTCTCTCCTTTTCAATCCTATACTGCTCGTATACGCTCATTTTCTTGGCCACCTTAACATTAACAACCACTGGGTGAGACGCTAGCGAGAAGGGTCAGTGGTAAGAGAAAAAAAAATGCAGTATGGTTGGTAAGTACAAGAAAAACTAAAGAAGGATAAAAAAAAGATTGGGTGTGGAGCAGAGAGTTTCGTTATGTATCCCATCTGACCAGAAGGCCTATATAGTAGAAAAAGCAGCATCGGCATGCGAGAAATGGTTTAAGATGTGTGTGTGTCTTGGAGCTTACAACAATTTACATCTGTGATTATCAATTTTCTTTTGTCCTAGCAGAGTATCATTTCGGTATAAATTTTCCTGAAAATAGCCGGCAATACCTGATTATCATATTCTGCACGCTCACCTGCCCTTATATCAGTGTGCAATACGAGATCGACAGGCTTCGTAAGTTCTTTAACTTGAGGCTTCACAAGCATCTATCATAGCACCGAAAAAGATAATAAAATAAACGTAGAATACCTTATGGATGCTTTCTTAAACAGAATTAATTCATGTAATAGTAAGAAAGCAAGTAAAAATATTTCATGAAAATTGTGTTCGTATGTTAACAAAAAGCAAACCACATGAAGGTTGCAAAAGGCCTATAATAAGCAGATTGAACCAAACTCAAAAAAATGTATATATATTGTGCTAAACAGTCAAATCATGGGAATGTTCTAAAAAAGTCTGCCATAGTTCAGGGAGAGTTTAAATGCTTGTATAAACGTTTTCTAGTTTACCTCTGGTTGATCTGTTGTCAATGGGAGACCTTGGGCAACAGGTATCCGTAATTTCTCCTCTTCTTCAATCATTTGTTGCAACTTTTTCTCAAGTTCTTCCTCTTTCCATTTTCCCCTTTGCTGCAGTAAAACCAGTGATATTTTTTTAAGAGAAGCGAGAGATATTCCATCACACAAACCAACAGTCTATAAGTTAGCTAAACTAGATTTCACACAAAACTTGAACTATTCAAGCAGACATCAGTTTAAGATGAATCAATTCTGAAGCTCAGGGATATCATTCTTATTTTTCCAAAGAAATTTGTTCCTGGATTGAAAAAAAAGTGCAATTATCCAACAGGAGTTGAGTCCTTGACTTTTTATAGTGTATACATGAGTTTTCATACGACACACAAATCAGCGCACAACATAGAAGTAAATTTTGTAATTTTGTGCTTTTATCAGACAAACCTCTGTTCTCAGCATGAAAGGCTTCTGAGAAGTTGCTCTGTGCTTGTTTCGCTTCCATTCTCTCCTAGCCAGGGTTCCAGATGATTCAGTGCTCTGCAGAATCGAGAAATGTAATAAAGATCATAGGATAAGACGCCAGTTCATCCCAATTAAGAATGAACATAGTTCAGAATCCTTACGCTAATCCTGCTTTTACGGCCACCGATAGACGTTCTCACTGAAATGCTGCTGTTTCAAAGACAACCCCATAAACATGTTGTAATCAATAGCTACAAATTAATTATACCAAGACAACTCAATGACGCACAAAGCTATCACCAGAAAATAATGCAAGGGAAATTTAATATCCTTACTAACCTGTCCAATGAGTGACTGTGGGATGTATCCAGACCTAAGCTCTCATATGTGAGGAATAAATCTGGTGGACAGAAAAAAGATGACGAGTCCTGCATTTCTGAAAGCGTAGGAGGTTGCTGCAATCCTGGTAATGCCCATTTTAATGCCTTCTTAACATCAGCCATTTCCGCCGACTTTTTTTCTCCCGGACCAACTGAATTTGTCATCACACGGAGTTTCTCAAATGCTTCCACAAGATGCATCACCCTTCCAGAACCTGGCTCCGGAATGCTACTTCTGGCTTCTTCCAGCACCCGATCCCTGCTCCTTTTCGATCCAGATTCACCAGTGCCCTCACTGCTCTCAGACAAAGCCTCAATTCTCGCATCGCTCGAAGGCCCAGCATTACGTTCCCTAATCTCGTCTGAATCAATCCCCTTGTCCTGATTGCTGAAGAACTCGTCTTGAGAAGCCCTTAACCTCTCATAGGCCACACACAAACACCTAGATTTACCAGTCACCCTCCCGCACTTCTCACAAGCCGATGAAGCATCTGCTCCCTCCTTTCTCTCCTTTTTCGCGATCACGAACCTCCTCAGGCGAATCATCTTCTTCGTGGGAGAAGTCGCCACTAGGTTAGCCTTTGACTTTGGGGCAACATTATCAGCCTTCACAATCCCCGGAGAGGGGGGCAGCTTAAATTCAACCCTCGACATATTCGGATCGAGATTCTCGGAGGGCTTCAGTCTGTCTTTGGACTTCGACCTGGCTGAATTCGATGTTCTCGATTTCGCCGGCGTGCCGATAGCTTCGGCGAAATTCGACGCATCCATTAAGGAAATTCGCTGGTAAATCAATTGCAGAATTCGCCGCGGAGAGGTGGTTGACTTCGGGATTTGAGCGATAATGGATACTGAAGAGAGGGAGTTGAGAATGGCACGGCCACGGGGTAGTCGGCAACGGCTAGTTTCCTTTTGTTTTTACCCGGCCCGGTAGGATCGGGATTTGGGCATTGGCCACTATTGGGGAGCGTTTTTAATTTTCTTATTTTAAATTTTATTCATCGAACTTCATTTATGCACTCATTTACTAATTTTCAAATCAACCTATAAGTCTATATAATGCATTCAATTTTTTTTGGTAAGTAACTTTTGGTTTATTCATATTTGTGCCACATAATGCATTCAATTTGACGTGAAAAGGATGCTTTAGAAGATAGGTTTATGCATTTTAATTGTCGTTTAGAAAATACCTATTGGAATTTGCTACTATAATTTTTTATAGGTAATTTGCAACTATAATTGAGCTCGTACAGCGTGTGTGTTTGCAAATACTTTTACTTTTGTAAAGTACTTTTCAATGGAGAAAATTAAAAAAAGTGATTTGTAAAAAAATGTTGAGTGTTAGTGAAAACTGTGTTGCTACAGAAAAAAATCTAATAGCAGTGTTTGCAAATATTTTTAGCTTATCTTATATTTATAAAAAGAAAGTTCAATTTTACCCTTATAATTCGATTAAAATGGTATATCTTAATCATATAAATCATTTTTAAGGGTAATATGGTCTTACATATATTTTGTTTATTTTCAAAAATGCCACCGCCTGCTTTTCAATCGCAGAAGCATCTCCTTCTCTGCTTTTGGATTATGGCTTAAAACTGCGTTTCAACTGGTAAAGTAGAAGCAGATTTTGCAAACACTCCAAAAAAAAATAAAACTGTGATTCAATATCTATAAGCAGCTTGCAAAAGCAATCGCAAAGAGTGGGGTAGTAGCGGGGAACGGGAATATTACTTTTTAAATTTATTTTTTATAATATATATACTTTATTTTGAAACAAATATCCACTTCACCGATATTGACGGCAAATGGGTAGTTCATCGCAAGAAGACTTCTCTGTGGTGGTTCTGGCGTCGGATCTCGGCATCGACGCGCGGCCATTCTTGAACAACGCGCCGCCTGAGGTAGAGAATTGGCATGACTGCTCATCCCAGCTTCCTCCCTCGGAAGATCAAAACCTAGATTTTTCCGATCTTGATGCCCTCAGCTTCTTCCGCCTCGAGCACGGTTCGGATAAATCAGGGAACCGTATCTTTCGCATTGTGGGGAAGAATTTTCCTGGTAATTATTGATTACTGTAAATGTTTTTCTGGTGCTGGTTGCTACAGTTTATTGTGCGCGGGAAGATACTGAATGATAGCAATTTTTAGTAGGGTATAGAGGAATTTAAAAGTGATGAGATGTTTGTAATTACATAAAAGTGCAATCTTGCAGTATTGAACTTGTTTTTGTGGGAGTAGTTTTGAGTAAGGATGATTATAGGAACTGCGTAAGGAATTTAGAGCAGCTTTGATAAATAAAAAAAAAAGAGTTGAATATTTTTTAATCGTTCACTCGGTTGAACAAAGAATGGTCCTTTTGATTCTATAGAGCACAAAAGTAATTACTGTATTTGTTCTGCTTCAATTTGGTGTATAAGGAGGAATTTGCTCTGTTGTCTCGAGAAAAATTGATGTAATTCTAGCAGATATCAAATTGTGTCCTATGGGCTATGAGCCTATGAGCGACTCAGGCAAAATAGCAAGCATGTCTCGTTCATGAAATTTTGTTCATGTTTATATGTTTGTCTTAATTGTTTTTATGGGTACAGCCCCTATTTTTACTGGAGAAAGGCTGAAAAAGTATGTCTCACATAAGATTATGACTGAGATGCCAGAAGGGCCGTTCTGTATTGTATACATGCACAGTGGTGTGCAGAAAGAGGATAATTCACCTGGCGTTACTATTCTTAGATGGATATATGAAGAACTGCCCGATGACTGCAAAGAAAGGCTTCAGGTTGTTTACTTCCTTCATCCTGGACTAATGGCAAGGTTTGTTTTGGCTACACTTGGGAGACTCTTTCTAACTGGAGGGTGAGTTATTTCGAAGTTTCGTAACTATATCATCAAATGGTTACTGCTACTTAAAAGTTCATCCATGCAATCGAAATCTCTTACTATGGCTTCAGATTGTATTGGAAAATCAAATACATCAGCCGCCTTCAGTACCTCTGGCAAGATATAAAGAAAGGGGAGATTGAGATACCTGAATTCGTTAAGCACCATGATGATGTCCTGGAGCACAGACCATTGACAGACTATGGCATTGAACCAGGTCCCCTGCATTTGATGGAAATCCCTTCATCAACAGCATATTCATTTGGCAGGTACGAAGTTTGGGCATCAAGAGAGTGCAGGTATTAGAATAACACGTATTCGTTGGCCCTAAATCGCAGCCGGTCACAAGTAAATCCCTCTATTCAGGTATAGTGTAACTCTAGGCCCTGAGCATGAGCGTCCTCTTAACTTATGCCATGCCTTACTATTATATGTTCCGAGGTACTGTCTCGCCTGTCGCTAATGATATGAAATCTTGGCTTGTTGGTATTAGGTCATATATGTTATTGCAGTTTGTCTGTTTCATTTCCGAATGTATGTTATAGTTTCTAAGTATGAGGCATGTGTAAGAGCTACATCAGTGCAGTTCATTCAAGCCATCGACCTCTGGAATTAGTTAAGCACAGGAAACATGATATAAAACATTTTCGTCAGCTGGAAACAAAAACATGGAATGTTCGAGAAGTCGGCCGACTTACCGTTTAGTCGGCCCTAGTCGGCCTCCATCTAGATGGTGACCCGTTTTGGGCCTAATCGGACAGAAAAGTCGGCCCGTGCACCCAGACGGCCATTTTTTCGATTAGTCGGCCATTTCTCCCAATTAGTCGGCCGATTCTCCAGATTAGTCGGCCGACTCGACTAATTCGGGGCCAACACGGAGCCATATTGCAGATTGGGCTAAAAATATGTACTTATTAATATATGGGCCCAAGTTGCAATTTTGCGGGTTGGGCCAAAAATTATTAAGATACACGAACCGGCTTTTTTTTTTGGAACAAATGCCCAACCCATGCCTAAACCCTAATTCCAATTGTCCCACAAGGGATGGAGAACATCTATAAATACAAGTGGGCATGGTTAATTATTTTGTTAAAAGAACAGTTGATATTAACTAAAAATAAGATCAACTCTTGAGATAAATAATTAATTAATCTTAAGTTGTTTTTAAATTAAAAAAATTGATTTACAGTACAAAATTGTTTGTAAAAAAATGGCAGTCGGTCGGTGCGGCCGACTAATCGCCCGGGGCGCTGGGCGGTCTCCGGCCAATCCGTTTCCGTTTTCCGACTTATCGAACACTGGAAACTATTAACTGCTCTATAATGTGTGGTCAAGACTCCAGAAAATTTCACTGCCCTACAGGAAACAACTCATCTCCTTTTAACAACTCATCCCCCTAGGGAGTCGGGGCACCCCTCCATACATCTAAATGTGGTCTCCCCCCGCCATGCAAAACACTCATGTTATTTATATAGACTAACTATGCATGCATGCATGCATGCTTTTGTTCTGATCGTACTTTTTTTTTGTATGATTGTCAATATTGTATTTGCAGAAGAGTTGGGTGAATTTAACTCTATGCCCCGTCTGTCAGAGCAACAGAGTTGTTAAATTGCTCTGCTGCACGGTTATCAACTGCGCAACAAATCCCGCGTTGTTGTTAAATGCGTGTTTTTGTATTTTTTTTGACATTTTCACACATTTACACTTTATTTCACACACTTCCCCACTCTTTTTACTTTCTCTCTCATCCTCATCGGAGAAGATGGACGAGAAAAAAGACAAGGATGGTGACTGTATTAAATCGTCCAACAGTGTTGTTAAATTGTTTGTCGAATCGCAAGCAATGAAGCACTTCACCTTTGCTGCTTGGATTTGATCTCTTCAGAGAATTCGGATAGGTAATCTTCTGCTCGTTACGGTGTATCTCCTCTTTAATTCCGTCATCCTTTAAGTCGGTTTGTTTAATTCCGTCTTCAGATCTTTCTCAATCCTTTAAGTCGATTTGTTCGAATCTTCAGATGATGCAGCAGCATGGCGCTTTGCCGATGGATGATCGACGAAGTCGACGTCCATGGATTCATCGTCTGTGGAGGGTTCGGGATTGAGAAAGCGAAGCTTTTCCTCTTCCTGTTCGAGTCTCTTCCGCTTGAAGGATTGAGAATACCATGGTTCTGAATTCGCCATGGTTCAGAAATTGCGAGGCACGCGTCGAGGTTGTGGCCCGTTAGTGTTACGCTCAGGCTGTCGTCTTTGTATTTGTTTCGGATTTATGCAATTTTCTTCAGGAGTTGGGGTCTCGTGCCGTCGGCCGTGTTTCTTTTCTCCCATGCCTTCGGTTTGAGCAGCTGTTGGGCCGATTCGAGCCGGGCCCCGAGCACATCGATCCACTCGTGGTGGTTCCCCTGAATGCAACGTAGATCTCGCGCCGGCCAAGTGCCCATGTGGTTTGATCGGATGTCACGACAATGTATCTGATCCAGTTTGACTTTCTGTCCCACGGTTCACGATCCAGTTTGACTCCCTCCACCCGTTCTATTAATTCGTACAATCTTCTCCATTTAGTGCAGATTTTTCTACAATTAATAGTGCATATTTAGGCCCAGTTTAGTATATAGGATATAGTGAGATTTTGAAAAATTATTCAACTATATCATGTGTTTAGTAACCAAGACAGATTAGGAAAAAATTTCCCGATTGACCCGGAAAAAAAGTGAATTTGGATGGATTAAGTTTTATTTCTAAACCTATGGGATTTGGGGGAATAATTGGTCTTTTTAGTTGATCGTACACCCCTAAAATCATATCTAACCTTACGTACTAAACACCGGATATATTTTTTCATCCCATTAAATCTCCTTCCACTATATGCTACTCATCCTTGCTACTAAACCTAGCCTGTGAATGACTTCATCCTCTCCGGTGATGATGAGAGTGAAATGCTCACTGTGTGTAATAGTGTGTAGTTGTGTGAAAGAGACTTGGAAAAAAATATAGCGCAGTTGACAAACAATGTCCGCGCACAAGACAACTGCCTGGAACTCAATTGCGCTGTAAACAACTGCGCGACAGAGTATTTTAACAATTAGGTGCCTCTAACAGGGTAAAGAATTAAATTTACCAGCCCTTGAATGCAAAATGTTGTACGATTAGGTTAAACTCTTATCATTTTTTTTGATAAGTAATAAATTTGTATTCATGCGTAATATTTACAGCTTTACAACGCCCTTTATTCGGGCTTATCTCACTGCGTACTTACAAACAATACATAGGTTCGCGATACCATTCACCAAACCCGAAGCCCAAATCCAGCCCGCGGTGGACTCGTAAGATCAACCAAATGTTGAGTTGAATTGTATGCAATACACTGCTAGCAACTGGAATTTCTTTCAGAAAGATAGCTTTATTTCTCATTTTCCACAAGGCCCAAAAGACTTGCTCCCAGATAAGATTCCAGATACTTTGTATTTTCATCGGGTATCTTTGGTCGCGCGAGAAGGAGGGGAATTCCTTCATTGTTGATGGTAGAATGGCCGGGAGATCGAGCCAATTCAGACAGAGCCTCCATACATCGCGCGAATGTTGGCAGAGGAGGAACAAATGCTCCACCGATTCGTGGTCTTCAAGGCGAAACGGGCATAAGATGGCATTCGTCTCTACACCTCTTTTGGCCAAATTATCCATGGTGGGAATGCGATTCAACATAGCTCGCCAACAGAAGGAGCTTATTTTCGAAGGTACCAAT
>JAOYMZ010033599.1:0-16221 GCA_025802335.1 Pinguicula primuliflora | reverse complement strand
GGGGGCACGTAACACCTCTTTCATCTGTTAGATATGATCTTAAGTAGATGCTCTGCTGGCGAATGGCCCCCTGAACTTGATTTCTCTTTCACTCTGGTTATGGTTGTTTTATGTTACCTCTCTTTTATTATTATCTGCAAGGAAGTAATTATCCTGATACATATCGCATTGTTGGTGATTATGATTTTGCACAATGATGATCAAGAGTGCATGGGGTTGAAAATATAGCAAATGGTTTAGTTTCACAGAGGGTTTGAGAAAATGATGTAAAACTTTGATTCAATCTATCTGATCAGTTATGCCAATGACCCTTGCTGCTGTACAAAGATGGTTTCTGATAATAATAACTGATATATACTTATATTAGACACTGCTATTTGAAATATTTTGGACCAGTGGTTGGACTACATCCTTAATTTCTTTTTAGTTGACATGCATCACGACTATTGAAATTGATTTCCTGATATGAAGGTGGATGAGTTGGACAAGACGATCTCTGTTGCTGCCAAAGACCCTTCTTGGTATGGTATTGATGAGGCAGAGCTCGACAGGCGAAGAAGGTGGACAAGCAATGCTCGTACTCAGGTATTATCTCAGATACTCTGGGAGCTGGCAGCTTGGTTATCCTTTATTGGTGCTTCTGTAGCACAGCTTGATCCTTGTGCATGAATTTGTGCTTTGACATTCCAATGAGTTGCTTTCAGATATTTGGTTTTGTCAACAGGTCAGAAATGTAAAGAAATCTGTAGTTGGGAGTGAGTCGAATGCCACAAGCACCTCTAATGTTAATGGAATGAGGCGTGAACTTATGAGGCTGCCAAATCCTCAGCCAAGTGAAAAAGAAAACCTGTTTACACCACAAGGTAACGACGATTTGATATCGTCAGAATCAGACAGACAACTTCTTCTAATACGGTATGTTAATTCAGAACTCTCTTTTCTTCTAATTTCCTAATCCTGTTCCGTATTTGTGTCTATTAAAAGAAACTGATACTCTTAATAACAATTGACTGGCATGTCTCTCATCAGAATTTGACAGTTACTCTTCCTCAAACTTTTTCTCTGCAACTAAAACGTAGTATGCAGTTTCCTTCATGGCATCTCATAAGGTGCTTTCGAGAAATGGTCCGTTTTCAAGGATCATGTATGAACACATTCTCTCTAGGTTTTTGATGCTGCAAATCGATCGAGAAGGGATGAATACAAAGAAATTTTCGTTTGGGTTTTAATCAGCATGATTCTCATTTATATGTTTAAACAATTAATAGATTGTATAATTTACTTTGTGACATTACATGCATATATACTGGTGTGGTATCATATTTGTTCGTGTGGTTGCTTCCAGTGGGTGAATATGGCATTATTTTTTTTTCTGATTGGTTCTTCTGAAATGATGTTAATGCTGATGCCAAGTACGTGGATGCTAGGTTCCATTTTTCCACCTTCTTATAAGAACTTCCCATGTGATGCAATGCAGGCGGCAGGATGAAGAGCTAGATGAGCTCAGTGCCAGTGTAGAAAGAATTGGAGGTGTTGGACTCACAATACACGAAGAGCTTCTTGCACAGGTAAAAGTTGTGAGACCATGCAACTAGGGCTGTAAACGAACAGAGCTGTTCGCGAACAAGCTCGTATTCGGTTCGTTAAAAGCTCATTCGTTCGGTTTGTTAAGCTTAACGAGCTCGACCTCGAGCCCAAACTTGTTTTCGGCTTAACGAGTTCGAACTTGTTCGCGAGCCCTTAATGACCAGCTCGCGAACATTAATATAATAATATTATACTATTTAATTTATATATATTAAATAAAAAATAAAAAAATAAAAAGTGGACCTGCTCGCGAACTTGTTCGTGAGCTCGTTCGCGAGCCTGTTTGCCAGCCTATTCACGAACGTCTTTTCGAGCCTTTTCGCGAGCCACTCGCGAACAGGCTTGAACCGAGCTCGAACATAGAGTTCGGTTCTCTAAGCTTAACGAGCCAAGAAGCTCGCGAATCGAGCTCGAAAACTGCTTGTTCGTTCGAACTCGGTTCGTTTACAGCCCTACATGCAACTCAGAGTTCGTTGCAGATTTTAATGTTTCCTCTTGACTACTTCTCTTTCCTGCCTGAGAATAGTATATCTGACTCATTGCCGTTACCCTCCAGGAGAGAATCATAGACGATCTGGGCAATGAAATGGACGGCACGTCCAATCGACTCGATTTTGTTCAGGTATGAAATCCATGGACCTGGATAGTTCCCCTACAACTGTGTATCCTGAGCTGAACTTTGTTATGTTATTTACTCGCAAGCATAAATTGGCAATTCCTTGCATCCTAAACAGCAGCATTCCCTTGTTTTGTTCTCTGCAGAAAAAGGTTGCAATGGTGATGAAGAAGGCTGGTGCAAAGGGTCAATTTATGATGATTCTATTCTTACTCGTTTTGTTTATTATCCTATTTGTCCTCGTCTTCTTGACATGAAGAGACACGGCTAGTGGGAATCGAGAGGTAGAGTACAAGAGTTTTGATTCATGGCAATGGAATAAAATGAGAGCTGATGATGTAAATTGTTGTTGCTGGGGTGAATTATAAGATACTTGTTACAAGATGAACATGGCGTAATGTGCGTGCAATAGACCTGGTTCTTCTGAAAAATTCTATACAGTATAAAATTTCTGCACTAAAAACGCAATAAAAAATTTAGCCCTTGGATTTATAGGGTTTAACCCTTGAATTATAGGGTTTAGTATTACCAATTTATTGTCTTTTTATTGCACTATTAGTACGGTATAGAACTCCTGGATAATTTGACAGTGATACATACGGGAGTTTCGCAATGATTCGTACCTTTCAAGCTCAAAAAGTTAGGGTTATCAAAATGACAGGGAAATTAAAATTTATCATATGGAGATCATTTTGAAATTAGCCATATATTTTAATTTTGGTAATCTAAAGTTAATGTTTACCTTGGATTAACGTTTTCATATTTTATTCGAAACCAAAATTATTAATTGGTTTTGCAATTACATTGATGCAATTATTTTAGAAGAAATGTTAGCGTAACTGAAATGAATTCTGCTAGTTTAAAATTATTAAATAGGTTAAAATAAAGAAAAATAGACCAGTTTCTTAATTATATATTTAAGAATTAGTTCTAAATTTTTATTTTGGCGCTCGTCACACACCGTTTATGACTAAAGTTAATTTTATTTCTCTTAAAATATATATTTAATAAAATTTTCATGTTTTTAGTCGCGAAGATGCCGAAACTTGAATATATAATCGATTTCTGAAAATTTATAACACGATAATTCTAAAAATGGGGACGGATTTTTTTCCCGTCGATAGGAAGCCACAGAAAATGTTACTTACCACATGTAGCATTCCCCTCTCAAAACTAATGTCGATGAGCCTAGTTTTTTTTTTTGGTGAGCCTAATTTTATTTCCCGGTGAGCCTAGTCCGACCATGTCAAGGTTGGCATTAGGTTCTTAGAGTAATTTTTTCAATTGCTGCCTAAAATTTGGGCAATTTTTTTCTTATGTCATTCAGTCAGACCGAATTTTGTAATATGTCACCGCCCGCGCTTCCAAGGTCCAGTATAAACTCCTGAACTTCCAAAAAGCGGGAATTTGATATACCGGGCTTCCAAAACACAAACGTCATTAAAAGTCTTAATGATGGTAATTAGCAAATACTGGACTTTCGAAGGCCGATAGATTACTAACTTGCCTTCTGAAGGGCGGAATTTTTTTGTTTCTGACCAGTCAAACTAGATCTAGATCGCCCGTTTTTCAAAATAGTGATGTCATCAAACTACCGCTTTCCGAAGAGCGAGAGTTTTCCTATATATCTATTGTATATCATCCATGCTAGAATATCTATATATAAAAACAGGGATGTCCAGCAACTTCAAAATGTCACCGTGACACTTCACCTGGACACTTTCTATTAATCCATGCCCACATTCTTATATTTATTTAATTTTATTATTTATGCATTATATTTTTTTAATCGTAATTTATTTTTATTAGATAATGAGCAACTATTTTAGATCTAGATTTTATGAAGATAGTGGTTTGGCTGGGCAATAGAATTTAAATTTGTCGTCCCAAGGCGATTATCAACAAAAATCTTAAATTAGTTTAGATGGAGGGTGAGAACCACCATGCAGTACGCAATCAACAATGTTTCTACCAGAAGCCACTCAAATATTTGCAGATCCGCAATCTAATGCGGAGGGTCCAGTAGGAGAGAATGTTCTTCATTCGGAATATTAAAGTAAAGATTATAGTGAGGATATATGCTCAATCCCTCTACGTCCTCAGGTAGATTAGATATACCCAGCACCGTTAGATGGTGACCATCCCCAGTGGCATTATGATACATATCCGCGCTATTGGATGACTCAATGTAGAGGATTACTAAAGCATTGGAACCCTAAAAATATGGTTGACCGGGCTCTACAGGATAGATATAATCTCACAAAAAAGGAGTTGATCTATGTATTCTGGGCTTTTGGGCCGTGTATTGCTGGTTGTCATAATTGTAGGCATGTCCTATCTGTTGACAACACGCATCTCTATTGTCAATACTAACAAAAATTACTTGTTGCGGTAACACAGAATGTCATATTTTACTCATCGCATTTGCGTTAGATGATGAAGAGGAGTGAGTCTTCTTGGTATTGGTTTTTGTGAGATTGACACTATGCGTGACCAACAAACCTAGCTGTATTATTTCTGACAGAAGTGCAGGGTGTCTAAAGGCAATTTGCCTAATTCCATAATTCAATGATAACATTGGTGTGAACGGGTATTGCCTGCATCATATTTCTCCGAATGTGAATATCAGATATAAAGATAAAGTGGTCAAAGAAATGGTTTGGAAATTTGATTCAAGGCCAAGCAAAATAAAGTTTCACTTCCAGATGAATGAGATCCTTTCGTGGAATCCTGAAGCACACAAGTACTTACTTGACATTGATCTAGTTAAGTGGACCATGATTGAGGATGGTGGAGCTCGTTGTGGTATTATGAAACGAATTAGGTCGAATGCTTTAATGAAGTCCTTAAGGGGATACATAGACTTCCGATCACCTCAATAGTGCATCAAACATAGGAAAACTGCATTAACTATTTCAAAGCTCAGATGGTTGATTGTGTGAGGATGACCTCAATGCTTGAAGCGTTGAACGATAATGCAAGGGTCTTTTACGAGAAGGAAACCCAACCCACACCAAGCCATCACGTTGTAACTTATGAGAGCACATTCGTGCCTGTGAGGTATGTGACTCAGGTAACGATGTGTGGATCACATAAGCATGAACAAGTCATCCTCACTGACAGCACATGCTCTTGTGGGAAGTGATTGAACTATGGCATCCTATGCTTACATGCTATACAGGTTAGAGTCCTAATTAATAAAGTTAAGATTTTGTAGCCCAACATAAATTTTATAAATTATAACATGTAGTTTTTACGAAAATACTGGGTGAGCTCAATGGATTTCTGTGTTCCACAAATGACAATTCTGGGGCTCATGCCGGCATATGAGATGTCATTCTACCTGCAAGATTCACGGTTTGAGGTGCATACAACACCTTTTACGCCTACACATTCACTTGTCGAATGAAATGAGGAAAACGGGTCCCAATGACCCAAAAAATAGTAAGCGTAAAGAAATGGGTGAAGGAAAAAAACATAAACAACATAGAGTAAGTATTTTTATTTTATTTTAACTTAAAATATTGTTTTAAATATATCGAGCCATAATCTTATATCTTTGTACAAGAAACAGGCCCCTCCGAAAGTGTAGTCTAGCTGATATTATGACTAGTGTTACCGTAATTTCATATTTGATGTATTATATATTAAGGCAATCCTGTATCAATGAAACTAGTTCAATACAAAAAGGTCATTACGAAAAGTGCAATACAATAAGTGAAATACGAATGCAAATAGTTCGGTCTAAATATCCTCACATCTTGAGATTCATATCTTAAATATATTTATGCTTATAAGTAAGCTTCGCTTCATCGTCCACCACAAGTAAGTGAGTTGTCGAATCAATACGCACATTATTTGTGAGTATGAATGTTTTAACACAAAAATATACTCTCGTCCACCATGCAAACTTATCTTTAACTTACGGTAAGTTGAGGTCTTCTTCAAATGGGTCATACGCCCTACTCCAATCCAACATCAGTGCATGAAACCAGGGTTAAAACCGGCAATGGATATTTCACAACCGTCATAATCTTCAACCCGCATACCACCTCTGTTGCGAGATTCACTACTGCTTTCAATATGGATTCCCGCCATTTGCTATTTGTGTCATATCCAGACCAACTCATTTTATGAGAAAAAATGTAAATAAAAAATAATATAATGAATGCAAAATATTATTGAAAAAATTACACTTATTTCTTAAAATGGTTAATTTTAATTTTATATAAATTGTAAAAGAGAAGGCCAATATATAGTCATGCTATCGCTTGTTGGAAGAGCGGTGGAAAATCGTACCCTTCAGAAGTTCGGTTAGTCAGCTACCGGTCTTCAAAAGCCCAGTATTTGTTAACTATTATCATTAAGACATTTAATGATATTTACTTTGGGGAAGATCGGTATGTCATGCTCCCACGTTTTGAAAATTCAAAATTTTTTACCCGACCCTGGAAGAGCGATCAATCACATATTATAGAATTCAGTATAACAGTATACCATAAGAAAAAAAATTTGCCATAAAATGTGTCTTTCCTTAAAGTAAAATGATAAGTGTTCAATTTTTTTTGTCCAACTTTTCGATATCGAAGTCTTTTGGCTGTTGAAATAAAAAAGTAAGACCGGTTTCAGAATCCTCACGTTGAATATGTTTAGGAACTGGTTCTAAACTTTTATTTTGGCCATCATAACACACCATTTAAGATTACGGTTAAATTTGTTGCTCTTAAAATGTTTATTTAATTGAATTTTAGTTTTTGGGGCGGCGAAATCGCCGAAATCGAAATCCATGAGCGGTTCCGACATCATTTCGACGCGAGGATTCCAAAAACGGTCTTACTTTTTAATTTCGACAATCAAAAGATCACGATATCAAAAAATTGGACAAAAAAATTAGGAAAAAAAGACTTATCATTAAACTTACTTAAATTACAATATTCGTCAAATGGATAATAGGATGACTCCTTATTTTTTTAGGTAGGTAAGTTGAAAGAATTATTCCCGCTTCTTCCAGTATCCGAGTGATTTTTGAAAACTGATATAACCCACCCCCTTTATCCCACCTTCGCCTATGTGGCACACCCACATCCACTTATTTTGTTGGATTTTATTTAAACAAGTGGACGTGGGTGGCGGAAGTGAGATGGAGGTGGGATATAGCAGTTCTCGTCATTTTTACACCCCGACTAATAAGCCTCCACCCAACTCATATACTTCTATCGATTAGGCTTGAACTCGACATTGTTGATCCACTTGTCAGAATGGACTCCTTATGAGCGTGGAATCAATCCAGCCACATTGTTAAGTTAACCCACCCAGCTACCACCGCCTCCTCTGCCATCCATTACTGGCGTCCGCCGCCTGCACGTTGACTATGGCGTGCGCTATCTCATCCCTCACATCGCTTGCGGTATTCGGCAGTATGCCTCTCTCCTCTTTGACAAGACTAGTGTTTGCTGCCAGCTCTTGATTATCTTAATTTGCATTTGCATCTTTTTCACTTGCTCCAAGCAACTTTATAACTTCAGGAGGGCATTCCCATTCTCGGAAGTTGGACAATGGTCATTCTGGTAAATATTGGACCAATCCGTTGGTCATATCCTGGTCGGCTCGAAGGCGAGGAATCCGTGTCGTTGGTTCAAGCTCGGCACAAAAGTACGACGGCGATTCTGGAGTTTCTGAAAGCGAGTTTGAGCCTTCTTGCTACGTGTGGCCTGATGAAAATCGGGTAAGGTTTTGTTCATTCTTTTGGCGTATTGCATCGGTTTGGATAATTTGTGCTCTTTTTTCCCTTTTGTTCTACATGTTTGGTGAGGTGGGGGGGCCATTTTAGTTATGCTCTCCACATACGGTGCCTTATTTCTCTGAAGTTTGATTTTTTGGCCTGAATGAAATCAAATTTGAAACGGTACCGATGTGATCCTATTTCAAGAAGATGATATCAGGTCTGATCGTAACACGAGCCGACTTTTGACTGCAGAGACCAAGGGTTTGCATACTAGGTGGTGGATTTGGAGGGCTGTATACAGCGCTCAGACTAGAATCACTTGATTGGCCTGACGGAAAGAAACCGCAGGTAACGGTGAAGTTATAATCTAATTGATCCAGTCTTGTGTTTGGCGGCCAAGCCAAGCTGTTATATATTGTCATACAGATTCGTCAATGCATTATTTCTACTGGTTGAGTGGACTAATTTAATAGAACATAAAATCCTGCAAAAATGGAGATGTGTGTGCTGATGCACTTGCAAGCACTGCTTGTCATAGCTATCCGGCCGATGGTGTATCTGGAAAGTGAAAAGCTCTGCTCCAAATTTCTAATTGAACAGAAAAGATTTTGAGAAAATACGAGCGAAAGGCAATTTAAAAGGCGTTTCCCCTATAACGAAAAGTAGATTTTCAGTTTCTCACTTTTCAGTTTTTCGGTTGGCCTCTTACTGTGATTAAAATATTTTTGCTTCCAGCATCATAATCAATATTAATATTTGATTTGTTGGAGGCATCTTTTAGAAGATTCATAGCATGTGTATTATAGTGTGTAAAAATGTCTGGAATAACAAATAGAATTATCTCGGAATTTTAGCTCTTATTTTCAAAGTTGTACTCAATTTTAAAAGCTATAGTAGTGCCGAGTCATGTACAAAGTCTTGTGATGAACACTATCTTGTTGGGTGCAGGAAACTTTGTGAATTTTTTTATACTAACCTGCTCATGGAGAAAGTTTATTTATGCTGATGCACTTCTGATAATGCAACAGGTGGTTCTCGTGGATCAATCAGAGCGCTTTGTGTTCAAGCCTTTACTGTATGAACTCCTCTCAGGAGGTAAATGTCGATTTCTTTGGAACAACTTTTATATCATCAGTAAGTAAATCTAGTTTCCTTTGATCGTTTTCTACTTATTATTATTTTTATGTGCAGAAGTAGATGAATGGGAAATAGCTCCTAGGTTCTCGGATTTGCTTTCAAACACACCTGTTCAATTCTTCAAAGACCGAGTGCAATCTCTGCATCCATCTGATCATTTAGGAATGGATGGGGCGGTAACATCTTACTCAGCGGGCACTGTGCATCTTGAGAGTGGTCTCTTTATTGAATATGACTGGTAAACTTTTATGTGATTCGTGGTAGCCATTCTGCTTAACATACAAAGTTTACCTGTCAATCCGTGTGTTCATAGATTCTTTAGCTTATAAAATATTATGTATAACTTTATAAAATGTTATGTATAACTGTATAAGGAATACCTTAATATACTTGCTAGCATCTATATAGGTACCTTTGATCTGAAACGTTTTCTGATTCCAAAATGTCAGCTTGTCATCAACGGTAACCATAATATATGATATAAACTCTAAACCTCTGCTTCTTTATATTCCAAATAATTATGCATCCTCTGCTTCTTTATATTCTGAATAATTATGCATCCCCTGCTTCTGTGTATTCTGAATGATTCTGAACATCTTCGTCACATTTTTCCATCATGTTTGCCGATTTCTAAATTCAACTTCTTCATCTGGGCAGCCAGGTTGGTACTTGCACTCGGTGCTGAAGCCAAACTTGATGTAGTGCCTGGTGCACAGGAACATGCATTGCCATTTTCCACGCTTGAGGATGCTCAAGTTAGTATCAGACTGCCGTCAATGGATTTCACCTCTTTTTTTATCTATTGAATTCTTAGTAAAGCCGGTATGATTTGAGCCGCTAAACTTATCTTTCTGTTGCTACTCTTGAATTCAGAGAGTTGATCAGAGGCTACGAGAACTGGAAAGGAAATATTTTGGCAAAAACTTTCCAATTCGTGTTGCTATTGTTGGATGTGGTTACGCTGGAGTTGAATTGGCTGCTACGGTAGCTGACAGACTGAAATCTGGCGGAGTTGTACAAGCGATCAATGTTGAGAAAACAATCTTGCCAAATGCACCGCCTGGCAACAGGGAATCTTCATTAAAAGTAAGATATCTTTCTTACTGAATAGTGAATAGATAATTTTTTTTTTAAAATTCTTATCTGCCACAAGTTGTACTTGAACCGATACTCCCACCAAACCACCATTTTGGCAATAGAGCGTTACCCAATATTATGTTATTCTCGTCAATGTCAGCTTTCATATTGCGGTATGGATTATTTCCCATACTTTTCAAGTTCATATTTCCATCAGTTCAATTAAACACTTGTGTTGTGTCATTGTTAAATGCATCATTGGATTAGAAATAGGCAGTCTGCTTTCCTTTTAGTTATTAGATGAAGAAATTATTTCTTTAACCACAATGTGTGTTTACATTGTTATCTAGCCAACCGGTGCTCTTTATGCGAACTAGTATAACCAGTCGAAAAATTAAAAGAAAAGAAAACATTGTTGTGATGCTAGAACCTTCTATCTCACTATCAATTTCTAAGTCGATTGAGGCTTAATGCTTCTACCAGGTTCTTGCATCGAGAAATGTGCAGCTTTTATTGGGCTTCTTTGTCAACTGTATAAGAAGGGATTCTGAGTCCACATCGTCAGCTGATATTTCTAACCTGCAGTCTTCTAGTAATCAAGAAAAACTTGTACTGGAACTGCAGCCTACTGAAAAGCGATTGCAAAGCAAAGTTGTTGAAGCTGATTTAGTTTTATGGACAGTTGGATCTAAACCTCTGCTTCCGAATCTGCAAAACCGTGGCGATTCCATTTCTCTTCCTCTTAACGGTCGAGGACAAGTAGAAACAGACGAAACCCTCCGTGTTAAGGGTCACTCACGTATATTTGCTGTGGGTGACTCTTCAGCTGTAAGGGATAGAAAAGGAAAATTACTTCCAGCTACTGCTCAGGTAATGATTAGTCTTTCCAAATTATTCTTTGAAATTGTTACCGTGATCTGATTGCCCTTAATCTGTCAATTTTAACGTCCTTAGGTAGCATTTCAGCAAGCAGATTTTGCAGGATGGAATCTTTGGGCTGCAATAAATGGACGACCTCTCCTGCCATTTAGGTAACTTGTGTTCATGCTACAACACAGCTCATATGTTAAAATAAAAAGCTTATTTTGTTTTCCTAGATTTTTGGATTGTGATAAGACCTTTTCTGTATTAGAAGATAGCGTAATAGTTAAGAAGGGTTTTGGTATGATACCATGTCCAACATGCTTGCTCTGCTTTGTCGCAATGAGACCCAGGTCTAATCGTTGCCGATTTACATGGGTAATTTACCCAAACTGTTTTGTGTGTGAAACTTCTATCTCTACAAAATTTACAGGAAATAATATATATACAGTAATTCTTAGGTCCCAATGATACTATCCCAATGGTATCCCATATTACAATTTCGACAATGATAATCAAAATTAGTCATACCGTTAGAAAACTTATACATTGGAGATCAAAACACTCGTGTTTTGGCACGTCGTCCGGAATTTCTAAAACCCAAGTAAGGACTACTTAACTAAAGGGTGAAAAGAAATTTTCGGCGATGAAGTTGCCGGAACTATACCAAAACATAGGTTTTGATCTCAAATGTATAAGATTTCTAATGGTATATATATATATATCTCTTGTTTCTTTTGTATGTACTGCCATGTTGAAATTTTTGTTTCTTATGGGTATTTCAAACCCGTCTGTGGCTCTAATATCAAATTTTTTTGATGTTCTATTCCGACTTTCCTGTTTCATATTACTTATGTAGGCTTTTGGTAAAGCATATGATCTTTCGAAATACTTGGTGAAAGTGGGAGGTTAATGTTATGTTATTCACTCCAGATTTCAGAACCAAGGTGAGATGCTGAGTCTTGGAAGGTACGATGCAGCTGTCTCCCCCAGTTTCATCGATGGCGTTACGCTAGACGGGCCGATCGGCCATGCAGGTATATAGCTATCTCGTGTCCTCGTTCTTCACTTATAAACTCAACTCTTTACAGTCTTTGTTCCAACACTCGTGATTCAGCAAGGAAATTAGCGTTCTTGATTCGACTCCCAACAGACGAGCATCGTGTACGAGTTGGACTCAGTTGGCTTACTAAGACTGCCGTTGATTCCACTGCATTGCTGCAAAACACCATTACCAAAATACTTACAGATCGGTAGAAGGGCAGAATGAAGTCATGTTTGCGAGCCCATCCTTTCTTCACCCAGCGTGCTTCTTCTTTTTTTTTTTTTAAATTAAACCCGACTTTTGGTTTCGGACGGAATTACACGTTAAAGAAAATTTGGCTACTACCGAGTCGTAATGTTCACACAAGACTACCCTAGCGTTTGTGAAAGTAATATACAAACCGAATTTAGAGTGTAAAGCAACAAACCAAGTTTCTAATACTAGAGATTGAGAAACCAAAGTTTGCAGTTGTTGTTTCAGTGAGTTGGTGCAGTGCGGAATTCTTCTCAATACCTGCAAGAAGGGATTGTTACAATATGAAAAGATACCTGTCTGGGCGAACTTATCTGTTCTTCTTTGCGGAATGAAAGGAATAATTGATGTGGATACTTGCGGCTTCAGGTTTTAGTTTTTTCAGGGACCAGATACTTCCATAAATTGGTAGGTTTATTTAGAGTAGAGGTCATCATTTATATCGTTTTAAATGGGTTTTACCCAGCCCACCAATCAAAAAATCAGATATATGAGTTAACGATGGATCAGACTATCACTACATCTATATATAAAATGGGTCATGGTTACTTGTATTTTTTAGCTTGCCATGTTGGGTTCAAATTCTAACCGGTCCACCAAAGTCGTTTTTTAATTAATTAATTTTCATCTACTAAATTATAAGTTAGAGGGTTATCCTAATTTTTAGAATGATAAATGTACTTAAAGGTTATTGATTTAAATATTTTCAGTGATATAAGTTGCCGTATATTCCTTATCAAGTGGGTTCCCAACGTTATCAAATTTTTTTTATTAAATCATAAACCACTATTTCTTTCATAATAGTTATTCAAAGATATTTTATGAAAGAAAATAATTTTCTTCTCCTTGATATTTATCAAACAATTTAATGTGTTTGTAACATTGTTGTAAGAAAAAAAAATATTGTTGTAAGATTTTTTGGGACTTTGTATTATTGATAAAGTTGAATTTTTTATTGTAGGATTCTAGTAATGTAAGTGTAGATTATGGGAATCTTGCTCAAACCTACGGAAACAAGAGAAAACTGTTAGCAGCAGTCGATTTGAAACAATAACCGAAAGAAAAAATCAAGTATATGAACGAAATTCGACAGAAACGGTAGATA
The DNA here is from genome assembly GCA_025802335.1 of Pinguicula primuliflora. Classification (NCBI taxonomy): domain Eukaryota; kingdom Viridiplantae; phylum Streptophyta; class Magnoliopsida; order Lamiales; family Lentibulariaceae; genus Pinguicula; species Pinguicula primuliflora. The sequence continues at coordinate 2,816 of JAOYMZ010033599.1, read as the reverse complement.
ATAAAATATCCAATTTCAAATGTGTAGATCTGTCGCAGGAACGTAATCTAAACTCAAGAACAGTCCGGGAACACCAGCCGTCAGTTTCGGGCTTGGAGAATACAACACGTCAACAACTCAAAACCCACGATTAATCGGTTCAAAAGGAAGGTATCGAGGTAAGGAATATAGATCTGGTGAGAAATACAGCCAAAAGCTGAATAGTAAGAGCCAAAAGCGATCGAGAGTAGTGATGAACTAGGGTTCGGCCGAGAGAAAGAGAGTATAACGGCGAGAGAGAGATTTAAAAGTGTTGGATCAAAAATTAGGTTTAAAGATATATATCATGGATTTGGGCCAGGCCAAGGAGTAAATCTGCAATTGGGCCGAAGGAGAAGGAAAAAAGAATAAACAGGACCAGGCCAAATAGGAAAGGAAGAGGAAAATATATGGGCCCGACTCATCGAATTTAATTAGGCCCAGAACAGGATTTAAGCCCAGAAAAATCAAAACTAGTGAACCAAAAAACCGAGGGTTGAGGTCAACTAAGGAATATTTCCAAACATAAGAATTTCAACCTCCAACTTATATTATACATAACCTGATTGACAATTCTATCGAGTTATAATAAAATCCAGAGGTTTAGACTCAAAGTAATTTACATCATCCGGCTCTCAAGTATATTCGGGACGTGCACGGGTGATTTAAACAATAAAACATAACGAGGTTAGACAAGTAATAGGTCATGTCCCCCAAATCCTTACGGTAAGTAAAATCATTCTAATTAAAAATATTTTGAGAAATTTTATTATTAAATATTTATGTTCTTTGATATAATTTACTGTCAACATTTTTTTCTATTTTTTATTTTTCTTTCATCATTTAACCTTTTAAATTAAATAAAAAAATAAATTATATAATATATATACATAATCATTATTTGGTATTGTTCTTATAAAATATTATTTTATTTATAAATATATTAAAAATAATAAAGCGGGTTTGACTCTGATGTGTTGATTTTGAACCCACATTATATTTTTAGCGTGTCAGATTGATTTAACCCGTTTTTCAAATAGGCCCCAACCTGTTTGGAATTTTGATATAGCTGCAAATTTTTTCCCTCTGCCGAAGCTAGGGTGTAGAACAAATTTCTTAAATGCCGAAATCTAATCCTGGACGTCGAATTAAATTTCGACGGTTAGGATTACATGGCGCTTATTAAATCAAAATGAGTGCAGGTTTTAGGTCATGACCCGATGGCCCTGGCGTACGTTTAAATTTCATCGGAGAAGAGACACAAACACGACAAACCGACAAGTACTTGTTGTTTTTTTGTTCTATTCAACATCAAATCAGTTAGTTTGCCGCAAGCGGGCTAATCGAATTATGCATTACGTTTTGATTATGTTCTCTTTGAGTCGAGTCTTCCTCTTTTGATGCAATCCGTTGTACTGGAAAAAAAATTGAAGTGTATATCTTGGGTTTTGGCTGGTTGGCTGCCCACTATCAGTTTATACAGATCTTCTCAGTTTCCTTGTGTTGACGGAGCAGCTGCACATGGCGGTGTATTGTGACGCCCCACTTTTGGTGGTGTTAGCTGTAGGGATGACAATTTGGACCTGTTCCGGCGGGGCGACCCGGACCTACCCCGCCCCTTAATCTTTTTTTTAGAGTTCCCAAGTATTCATTCAACATTTGGAAAACATTAATGTTGAGAAAACCAGTCATTCAACAAATCAAACTAAATAAGTACTTAGGAATATATGGATTATGCCTTCAAGTGAAGATGGCAAGAGAGCTCTTTGAACTTAATGATGTTATCAGAATGTGGACTGACGTTATCCTTGGGGCCAAGTGTGGTATTTTGCCATCTTTGCACAAACTCTTTGAACTTAATGATCTTGCATGATGCCCGCGGCCTTGTTTTCACCAGTTCCATCCATTGCTCAGCACTTATGTTATAGCATCGTTGGAGAAACAATATTTTTTGAGGTGAATCTCCATCCCTTAAAAAATATTTTTTTACTTTTATTTGCAATTTTTTTATATATAAACAACATTTTTTAATATTTTTTTCTAATTTAAAAAAATAAGACAATAAATTGCCGGGTATGGGTCGAGTTTAACTAGACCCATACCCGATAACCCGACCTCTGCGGGATGGGGCAAGTCGGTTCGGGTCGCCCTGGGTCCGGGTTCGCCCTCTGGGTTGGCGGGGCGGGTCTGGGGCAGCTCTGACCCACCTCGCCCTGCCCCATTGCCATCCCTAGTTAGTTGCAAGTGTTTTTGTTTGGTTTGGTTTAATGAGCAATCTAATCCTGGTCGTCGAAATCTAATCCGACAGATAGGATTAGATTTCAGCATTTAAGGAGTCTGTTCTGCACCCTATCTTTGGCAGGTGAAAATTGCTAGCCAAACTGGTGTAAAACTCGTTTGGAATGAATAAACTCGACCTTCTACAAATGGAAAAGTGGGCAATTGTATGTCCATAGCCATCGATTTGCAGTAGAAATTTGGCTAATCACCTCCTCGGTAAATGGCATGGATTTGACTACGTAACAAGTTCACAAATAGAACCTTAAATTTTGTTTGTAATATATAATATTAAGATAGGATGTCAAAATTTCGGAGCATGTTAGCGTGATCAATGAGAGAGCGACACATCAGCAAGAATGAGGTGCAATTTAGCACGGATAAGTTTTTTTTCCTTTTTTTTTCTCTTTTTAATTCATATTTTATTATATTTAGTTTTCTCTATCATACATTTTTTACAATCGGATATATATGGCGAATCGCTTATCGTTTGTCGAAACGGACTACACCATAATAATCAG
>JAOYMZ010033588.1:5518-16225 GCA_025802335.1 Pinguicula primuliflora | reverse complement strand
TTGTATACGAGTCGCCATCTGCTGCATTAGCTTTTGGTATGGGGTAACCATTCGAGTTCATCACTGCTGCATATGTTACTCCTATTTGGATTTCACCCGTTTGTGTCATTCTGCTGTCAACACTTATCTTGTTACAGCGTGATTGCTTTTGTGCTAACTGATTTGCTTTTTCATTTCCACAGGCTTCCCTTCTTGGTATCGAGCAACATTTACCTGGAGTGTGTATCCATCCAGTTGCTTGTCATTGATTGTTGCAGCCAGCTCTTCCGGATGATCCACTGCTTTGAATCGAGCGAATCATAAGTGTTTTCCATTCAACCCCAGCTTATTAGCAATATTGATATCATAAATCAGACCATGCTCCTTCAAGACCGCCGACAAATGTCCGGCATTCCAGCTTGGAGGACAATTGGTGAGGTACAGAGATGTCAGCCCCAATCGCATTTGCCGAATCCTGTTGTACGATTGTAGTTCCTGCACGGTTGGCAGCTTCTGGTTATTGTTCATTGGAGGGGTGAGGCGCCTCTTGACAGATCTCCTGCGACGAACCTGCGTCCATTCCTGATTTTCAGAAGCATAGCCTTCCTCAATGTTGTTGACAATTGTTGTTGGTTCCTTTCCGTTTCGGTGGTAATCCCCCTGGTCTCTGCCTCCGTGCTCAGTAACGAGGTTCCGCTCCTCGCGACGGCTGTCGGCAGGGTTGGCGCTGCCCTGCATTTCACATTTTGAAATGCCCATCTTTCGCCCGCCTAAGACAGGAGTTGATGTTGAATGACTAGTGGATAAGAACAAACCATTCAATCACCCTAAATCCTAAAGATCGAACCATTCAATCACCTTTCACTATATTAAGACAGGTGTTTATGATGTGCCGTGGAAGTCCAACGAGTTACCTTGGAAAATACCTATGTGAAGTTGGAATGGTTTTAGTCTAAGAGTTGGTCAAGGGTTAGGAGTTCTAGAAGTGTAATTAGTGTCTTAATTAATGAAGGTGTAAGCTCTCTTATAAAAGGAGCAGATTGCAAGAGTTGTAGGTAGTTTTAGAGTTTTGATTGAATTGAAAAAATTGTGGCTATAAGCCTTTGAGAGGTTCTTGCAAGAATTTGGCCCCTTTGTATCCTGAATTCTGCGGAGTTCAACCTTCTAAGGAGTTTTTCCAACTAACTCCTCAAGTTGTCTACAAGTGAACCCAAGATGCGGTGAATGGTTTACTTCAGTTGGTATCAGAGCTCGGTATTCCGTCAATCCCTATTGTCGGAAGTCCTGTGGCTTTGTTTAAAAAAATCAGATTTCTTTTCTGTAAGCACACAGTATCCTGCGACCGTCGATGGCCATGCTGCCAATTCAGCATTACGTTGGTCGAAAGAAAGCTCATGAACATGACGACGTTGCCACCATTTGTGCCGAGGTAGATCGGATTATTGATGAGCGTTTGGAGTACCTGGTCGAATCTCGCCTTGTTCCCCTAATTGACGAATTACGCCATCATCTGGACACCGTCACTCTTGGGGGAAAACCACCACCAGCGGCTGAAAAAGATGAAGAGGAGTATTCGGATTACGATGGCCCGCCAATTTTTGATGTCTACCCCGACGACATCGTAGTGGAAGACAAAATTCGGGTCATGGAAAATGTTGGTGCCGCGGGGAACAAGCCGCTAGCGTTGAAGTCCAGCAACATCAGGAATGGGGACCTCTCGGAGGTGGAGCCATACATGCTCACGTCTGCCATCCCTGTGGCTCATCATTGGAGGCCAGTGAACGGTGTGGTGCCGGAGAATGCGCAGAAGTGCATGGAGACATTCATCAAGACTCCCTTGTATGCTTTTACGATGGATTCCTCGGTTCGCTGTGTCGAGGTAAACATCGGGGTCTGCTGCGATCATCCTAGGGGTGACACATGGGGTGAAGTCTAGGAAGAGAGGGGAGCCTCCGGGGTAGGGGAACGATCGGGTGAAGTACGACAACGACATTAGAGTCACCACTCGCGATAAGGCAGTTCACCTCGGCTTCGAGGATGGCCCTTGGAATCCCGACATAGAATAAAATTCGAGGGCGAATTTCTTCTCACCCAGCGAAGTTGATGTATCGTGGAAGTCCAACGAGTTACCTTGGAAAATACGTATGTGAAGTTGGAATGATTTTAATCTAAGAGTTGGTCAAGGGTTAGGAGTTCTAGAAGTTTAATTAGTGTCTTAATTAATGAAGGTGTAAGCTCTCCAATAAAAGGAGCAGATTGCAAGAGTTGTAGGTAGTTTTAGAGTTTTGATTGAATTGAGAAAATTGTGGCTTTAAGCCTTTGAGAGGTTCTTGCGAGAATTTCGTCCCTTTGTATCCTTAATTCTGCGGAGTTCAACCTTCTAAGGAGTTCTTCAAACTAACTCCTCAAGTGAACCCTAAGCTGCGGTGAATGGTTTACTTCAGTTTATGTCCATAGCCGTCAAATAAAATCAGAAATGGCATATGGCATGTTCACTGTGAACACGGATAGCGCATAAATTTCGGCAGTAGTCATTGAAATTCAAGTGTAATACCGATTTTGGAATCATGACATGTTAGTAATAGCAATGGATCGTCTCTTTTTACATGACTTACCTAAGTTAAGTAGTTTCATTTTGGACCCAAACATGGTTCCCACACAAGAGAGTAGACAAGTATGTAGAACAGCCATAGATGGTAGCTCTCTTACAGGGTTCCAATTCCAATTATTACTCACACAAAGAGAGGGGGAGTTAGAAGGGTAGATACTGTTAGAAGATCCTTCATCAAGACTGTGGGGTCAGGAAAGTAAGTGTACATGTTGATGGGCCATTTAAAGCTAAAGCTCAACACTGCAATCTCTGTGCCACGGGAGGTGGGTGGGTGTGAGGGGTGAGGGGAGATACAGAAGCTTAGCAGGTGTGTTGCAGTCAGTGATGAGTGGTGTGATTCATATTTTTTTTTTTGGACTCAATCACCCATTGGCTAAGGACGTTTGTAGAATCACCACAACGAAGAAAGTGGGTTCATCAGAGATGCACTTGTAAGAAAAAACAATTCTTGTTACTTGTTCCTGTCTCAAACTTGCAGAGTAACTTTTTACTGCTCCATCTTCGGTATCCAGTAGGTCTAAATTTATCCTATGGGTTGGATGCGTATTTAACACCAGATCTATCTACTCAGGACAAATGGATACTATCATATTACCAAAAAAAAATATTACCTAAGTCATTTCATCAAACACTTCAACAGCAATAACAAAATTCAGACACTGTTAGGTAACGTATGGTCAAATGGGCGACTTAAGCGTAGCGAGAAATTAAGATGGCATAAAGATCACGAATTTTTTTCTGGTGCAGACCTTTATGGTGCCGAACACTCACTATGGTGCCGAACACTCACTATGGTGCCGAAATTTATTATTGGCCGTTGAATGTGTGTTTCAACGGCCGAGATCATTTCACTTAAAAACTTAAGAGAAATGATCTCAGCCGTGAATTACAGATCTAACGGTCAATAATAGATTTCGGCACCATAAGGCAAAATTCGACATCATAAGACCTGCATCAGAAAAAAATTCTAAAGATCACAGCAGTCAGCAACCCAGATCACAATCTTTTGAACATTTCATCAAACACTTGATGGACAACCCACTACTCGGACCCAGTATGCTGTATGCAACACCTTAAATTAGTTAAAAGACGAGACTTTTACAAGATGATATATTCACAACAGCAATTAGCATCATGCGTGATTCGAAAACATGGAGGTAGGGTGGGCGGTGGGGCCAGGGATGCTATACCGGACTAAACCATGGTAAGAAAACCGGGCGTATGAAACTTAACACAAAATTATTGGGCAGTGGATTTCCAATATTTTTGGGGCAGATGGTGATAATTTGACATCTAAATTTCTTATGATTTTTGTGTTAGTCCCATAAATTATTCATGTAATAATTTTTTTTATTTTTTTATTTTTTTTATTTTTATTTTTAATTAAAACCCGTCCGTTGGTTTTGGACGGGGTTACGCGTTGATGATAAATTGGCTACTAATTAGCTGCAATATTCATACATCGCTATCCTAGCGTTTGAGAAATAATGAAATACATTTTCGGGAATCACAATAGCAAACCTACAAATACTTAAAACTAGAGTTTGTAGAAAATTGTCTATTTGAGAGGGAGCCTGTGTTCGCGGTACCTGCAAATCAACAGAATAGTAAGAAATAGTAGATGTACCTGAAATGCAGTCATGAGGGACAATGGATTTTGATTTTCCGGAGGCCAGCTTGAGGTGGCGCTGATGGACTGCAGCTTGCTGTTTCCAGTGGCTACATAGGGCTTTCATTTTGTGTTTGTTCTTCGGTTGCAAGGGTGAGGGAATATGTAGGGAGCTGATGCATGCTCGAGAAGCTGTGTGCCCCATATTTGGCTCCCCATCTAGCTAGGCTCCGAGCCAGTTTAATTATAAATACATTTGTGTAAAACGACAAAAGGTAATTTTTGTACAGTATTTTTTATAGTTGAGAAAATTAACAAAATGGAAAGACACAAATTACTGTTCTTTAATATTTTTAAATAGTTTTTAATGATGAAAAATAAATAAAATTCAAAAAAATTAATCAAGGGGCAAAATAGTCTTTTTCTTATCATTTTTTCTTGCACACTCTCACTAGGACAACGATATAAGCCACCCCCTACCATGGCACCCCCACTGACGTGGTGGAAGTTGAAAAACTTAATTAAAATTTTTGGGAAAAGTTTAGATTCGAACTTGGATCCATCCCGATCTCCTCTCCAGCCTCACACAGGTGCACCATTACCACTCCAGCAACATGTCATTTTTATTTTTTATGTACACAAATAATATATAATCCATGTAAAACCTCAAAAAACATAAAAAAATGGTATAAACTCTAAATATATATATAAATTCTAAACCTAATATTACGTCGTCTTCGCCGTCGTGCAAATCTAAAATCCTATCCTATAAACCCAAGGACTAAATGGTATAAATTCAAAAAAAAAACTAAACTCTAAGCCTAATATTACGGTGGTGTATCCTATAAATCTAAGGACTAAATGGTTTAAACTTAAATAAAAACCTAAATTCTAAACTTAATATTACTGCGGCTTCGCCGCCATACAGATCTAAAACCCTATTTAAATGTTATAAACCCAAGGGTTAAATGTTATAAACTCAAGGATTAAATGCTTTAAACCATATATTTTAATTTTATAAATTGTATAATATAAATAAAAAATATTAACAATTATTTTATAATTATTACTAATTATTTTATATTTATTACTCATAATTTTAAATTTATTACCTATTATTTTATATTTTATACTTATTTTGCACCCTGCCACTTCAGCGGGGGTGCCATGCGGGTGCCTCGATGGGGTGCATTATATCAGTATCGACTCTCAGTACGCACGAGTGAGATGCATGCGGAGATAAATTGTTATTTTTTTTAAACCATTGGGGGTAAATTATAATTTTTTAAACCACATCAGGTAAAGTGACTTTACCCCAAACCACAGGGGTAAAGTGTATTTTACTCTATAAACTTTCCAATAGTGCGACCAATTTTAAAAATGGATGGTGACACGCAAAAATACCATAGCTCGGCTCAACCGAGCCGCAAGTCTACAAAGTTAGCTCATGCTCGAGGCATGAGTCAATACAGATGCAATACAACAACTGGAAGCTGGGGATATAGTTGAAATCAGCAAAATCCCTCCACCGGAGCTCCAAATGTGCAGTATGGCTTCTAGTCTGATCTCCAAGTGTGCTGCCTCCTATGTGTTGTATGTCTGAATAGAGATGACAATTTGTGCATGCCGTGTCAGCCCGACACGGTCCGGCGCATGTGTGTGTGCTCTGGAGGACAAGCTCATCATGCACTCTTTTCATAATATAAAATATAATTTATATTAGTACAATAAATATAAAATTAAATTTACACAAGAACAATATAATATTCATTATATTTGATTACCACAATTTTCATTTTTGCAAATGTGTGATTCAACCCATTACAAAATTAGGATTATTATCTAGATCTAAAATGTTGAAATAAAATAATCAAATCAAATAATAATAAAATAAAATTTAAAAACGTTTCATTCATCTTTATCTAGACCTTTCGGTCATCATTAGACAATTGAATCAAATTAGAGACTCTATTGCCACTTTTTTATTTATAATTATAATATTAAAAAATGTAATGTGCGTGTCGTGTTTAAGCAGGGCGTGCTGCGGTAGGAAGCAAAATACACACGCGCATGCGAGTAACGAATTCAAATATTTTTCCGGGTTCGTTATGGCAGTATGACACTCAAGCCATACCCGAGCCCAATTTTGTAAAATGAATCCTTAATTTATTTATGCTAATGCTTAAAAACCGTCATAGTAAAACTTAACCATAAATCCAAGGATAATGGACCAAGCCCAAAACATACGAGAGTATCCAAGTACAACTCAAATGGACCCAAATACATAATCAAGTTCGCATAACCAGTTCATACGTAAATAAAAGAGACTTTTTGGGTCACTGACATGATCAACCTCTATCAGCGCTACTCCAAACCTGTAAGAAAGATATCGTGTAGAGTCATGAACCACAAAGGCCCAGTAGGTAACCATCACTTGATGGAAACCCCCGAAGCACATAACTTGATATAAGGACAAATTTCTCACATATGCATCACAATATAATCAAGTACCTATAAATCGTCATAAATGTTTATCATCTTCTAACAACTATTCAAATTTCATTAAGGTACCTCTCAACCCCAAATGACCAAATACGTGCATGACACAAACTCCCACATAACATGAATGCATACGTGCTCATGACAGCCAAATTAAACCTCGCATCCCAACCAATGCATGCTCAAAACAGTTAAATGTTACTCCATGTAGATCATGAAAATGTTACAGGCAACTACCGTGCAATACTTAACCATAAGCATAAGATTCAACTGCATAAAGTCACATAACTATATACGCCCATAGACTAGCATGCGAGCCATATCCTATTGTAAACATCTGATAACACACCAAGTCTTCAGGATTATTTCACGCAAGATACTAACGTGCCAAGGAAGATCAGGTAATCCAGGCATAATCTGTTTGGCCCCATTCCACATAACACACGCATCAAAAATCGACACCGCAAGTGATAACAGCCCAGTACTCCTCGCTATCGCCTAAGGTTGGCAATTTTGTCCCGCGTGGGGCGGGTCTGGGGCAGGGGGTAGGTGCCCCGCCCCGGACCCGTCCCGCTACTTAGATATATATTTATATTTTTTTTATATAATTATTTTCTTATAACTGTTTTAAATTATATAAATCTAGAAAAAAATTAAAAAACAAAGTTCATAAAAAATAAAATAAAGATTTAAATTATTAAAGTTTTTTTTTAAGTTTTAATATTTTTTTAAGTTTAATTTATTTTTCTATTTTAATAAATATTATAATATTAATTTTTTTAATGTGAGTTTGTGGGCATGGGGCGGGGCGGGGCGGGTCCGGGTCGCCTCGCCCCATGGTCGGGTGGCTCAAGGTTGGCCCCGCCCCATTGTCATCCCTAACTCGCCTCTCGTCTAGGAGAGAATGACTCACTCGCTCAGTTTCACTTAGTCCTCAGCCCACTCCACTCTCCACTTGATCTGCACCGCTCACGGCATCTAACACGATCACTTGATGCACTCTGTCATCTCCAGCCACTCTCCGCCGTTCGCGACGTCTCGCCAAGCTCGCTCCATTCCGCTCTGTTCACTCTGTCGTACGTCAGCCCTCCCGAAGTCACACAACTGATCAATCTCAAGTCCGCCGATTACGAACACCACAGTGTCCCATTAAGCACAGATTCAAACATAGAAACGAGTTCACTCAAATCAGCACCAAATCTTAAATACGTTCAAACGCATAATTGCAGGGAAAACAACCAGGAGCAACAGTTATAAAGCACAATAAATAACACGCAAGAAGGTACCCAAAACCCTCAGCATTCCGTGGATTTGAGGATTCGGTCATCCACGACGGCATCTTGTCGTCGTCCACCGGGTTCACCCTCTCTACACTGCAACTCATGCAGCGAGCGAAGACAACTCTGACTGATCCTCGCCTCTGTTCTCCAGTCAAGGAACCGTCCACCTACAGTGAGAGTTTCTTCACGAGCTCCCAAATTCGCCACAACGTTGCCTCGTACCCAAAACCTAGGTTGACGAGGTCGAACACTTTCTTTTTATTGCGATTGCATGTTGCTGAATTGACCCTTTCGCCCCTCATGCTTATGTACGTTACAGGGGTAGTCAAGGGATTTCCCGGCGGAGCAGGGCTGGCTCATCCAGCTTGTACAGACTTGGGTCGGGCTTCTCGATCCATCAAATATTAAAGCACAAGGAGGCTTTCTACGTCCTCTCCTTATGTTAATTTAGGTCCAAGTTGCCAAGTTATACAGTTAAGGATCCACTACTCCTTATTTAATTTTAATTCATTAATGGATAATATTGTATACCCTAATTACACCTCCGACGATCCTTTATAGAACAACATACACCATTACTCACATATACACCAATCATAGCCTTATTTAAAAGGGTTGAATTTTCTCGTAGCTTACATCACTCCCCCTCAAAAAGAGCTTCGTCCTCGAAACTTGTCGCTCCTGGGGCTTCGAATATATGTGGATAAGATTCCCTCATCATGTCACTCGCCTCACAGGTGGCTTCTTCTTCAGATTGATTACTCCACTGCACTTTCACATAAGATACTTGCCGGTTACGGAGGCGTACTAGTTTGTGATCCACAATCCTAATTGGTTCTTCCACTCGGCTCAGTTCTTCCGTGATGGGACTTGTTCGCTATCCAAAACTTGATTGGGATCACCCACATGGTGTCTAAGATATGATACGCGGAATACAATGTGCACCCTTGATAGATGTGGTGGCAGGGCTAGTTCATATGGTCTTATGTATCTCGGGCTCAGTTGGCCACCCTTCCCAAATCTTATCACACCTTTGGTTGGAGAGACCTTCAAAAATGCCTTGTCTCCCACCGTCAATGTCATAGGGCGACGTCTCAAGTCTTCCCAACTCTTTTGTCGGTCCTGGACATTCTTTAAGTGCCTCTTGATGATAATAATCTTTTCCTTGGCTTGTTGCACCAGTTCAGGGCCTAAAATGTATCTCTCCAACCTCTTCCCAATATAACGGGGATCGACAATGTCATCAATATAGAGCCTTGTACGGTGCCATACCCAAGCTGCTATCGTAACTATTGTTGTATGCAAACTCAACTAAGGGAAGACTCTTCTTCCAATGCTCCTTAAAGTCCATCACACACGCCCTTAACATGTCTTCCAAGGTCTGGATAGCGCATTCTGACTGCCCGTCCGTCTGCGGGTGATAAGCGGTACTAAGCCACAACTTTGTACCCGAACACTATTGTAAACTACTCCAATACTTCGAGACGAGCCGTGGGTCACATTTGGATACAATACTCAAGGATATACTATGCGATTTCATAATGTTCTCGACGTACAACTCGGCCATCTGAGGCACTGGGTCAGTGATAATCATAGGTAGGAAGTGGGCACACTTTGTAAGCAGATTAATAATCACCCAAATGGTATCATGTTCATCTCGTGGTGCTATTGGTAGCCCTGAGACCAGGTCCATGACAATGTGTTCCAACTTCCACATCAGTATCTCCAACGATTGAAGTTCTCCCTCTGTCCTCTGATGCTCTGCTTTCACCTGCTAACAAATCATGCATCTAGCTACAAAGTCGGTGACATCACGTCTCAGATTTGGCCACCAATACATCCTTTTAAGGTCCTGGTACGTCTTAGTGACTCCTGGTGCATACTCGTTCGCGAACGATGTGTTTCACTCAAAATGTCCTGCTTGAGATCCAGCTCATCGAGAATCCAAATCCTCCTAAACTTCATCACTCTACCATCAACAAGCGTCCTCTGCCCTGTTCTCTCCCCCTCATCCGCTTCCAATGTTCATTGTATATTCACAGCTCTTCGTTGAGCCTCCCAAATTCGGTCAACCAAATTAGGTTCTGCACACAACATTGGCATCTGCACCATAATAGAGTCCACAACTTCTTCTTATAATCCTTCCCATTCCCGAGTTAGCATTGCGGACAAACAAATGATCCATTTCCTACATAATGCATCTGCCACTCGATTAGCTTTCCCCGGATGATACTAGATATCCATATTATAGTCTTTAATCAACTCCATCCATCACCGCAGATGCATGTTCAGTTCCTTCTGGGTAAAGATATATCACAGGCTCTTGTAATTGGTGTATATAGTGCACTGAACTCCATAAAGATAGTGTCTCCACACCTTCAGGGCGTGTATCACCGTCGCTAACTCCAAGTCATGGGTAGGGTAATTCTCATCGTACTTTTTCAACTGTCAGGAAGTATAAGCTATCACCTTATCGTGTTGTATCAAAATGCACCCTAGCCTATTTTGGAAGAATCAATGCATACCACATAGTCAATCCCGTCCTTAGGTATTGTCAACATCGGGGCAGAAGTTAGTCTCTCCTTCAATTCATTAAATCCCCTTGCACATGCCTCATCCCACTGAAACTTCTCCTCCTTCTGCGTAAGCCTAGTGAGGGGTCGAGATCTCTTGGAAAACCCTTCAATGAATTTCCAATAATACCCAGCTAATCCCAAGAAGCTACAAGT
>JAOYMZ010033577.1:0-16225 GCA_025802335.1 Pinguicula primuliflora | reverse complement strand
TTTTCTTTTAATGTCTTTTAAGTAAAAAACAATAAAAGTAAATCAATAATGAAATAGGAGGTTACATTTCGAAATAATATTTGAGCAGAAGTTACTTGTCCAATTATTCCTTTCTAGTATGTTTCCCATTTAAAACTTCTTCTGTCGAAATCTATTTGTATAATTTTCACGGGTTTTAATAGATCTGACCCGTTATCCTCACCCATGAATTTGATATGTTTGATTGTGACCATCTGATTTTCATCCGATGGTAACAAATAGGATTCGACATGTTAGAATTTTTAATCGGGATATAGTGTTCGGGACTAGAAAATTTATGAAAATTGACATACCATATCCCCAAGTGTGTGCATAAGTTAATGTATAACCAATGCGGTCAACACAATAAAATACTAGTTTTGTGGTCATTATTACTCCGTGGAAGGATTAACAGGTCATTTGTTATTATACTCAATTTTAATCTCAATCATTTAAGTCATTTTAAGTCAACTATCTAATCTCAGCCGTCAGATTATAAGATGTATGACTTAGATTAGAATTGAATACAACAACATTGAACACCTGAGAATTTATCTTACTATGTGTTTTAGAAAGTGTTGGATAGTCTATTCATGTTCTGGGGGTTACCCAGTGCTTATGCAGTCTAGGCGCACGTATAAGATACCTAAGCAAGCGATTAGGCTACATTTAGGCAGGAAGCAGGGTGACCACCAAGTTCCTAGACGATCGTTATCTCGAACATAAATATTATGGTGGCCAACTATCTAACTGTAACTACTAACTATACATCACAACCCATATTCCTAATTTGGTTCCATGAAAAACTCAAATAATACTAGTTTAGATCGTACATATCATGTGTTCAGTCATACGGTACACAATTTTGTACTACGATGCACAATATTATAATTCCGACAACGAAAATTGAAATCGATCATATTGTTGGAAAGCTTATACAAAGGAAATAAAAAGGCTCATGCTGTTACAGTTCTAATGGCTTAGTCGTCAAAAATTTCGTTTCACATTTTCTCTTTAAGGTAAGTAGTAGTCCTTAATTGGGTTTTAGAAATTTACAGCTAAGATGTTAAAGAATTAATTGGTTAGGAAAATATGTGTAAACAAGGTAGGATAAATCATAATAGAATCCTACCTTATTAGAAGTCCGGATTTTTAGGGATTGTGGGGGAAGTGGAAACCGTGTCTTGTAACTATAAGAGGAGAACCTCCCCATCAATACAAAAACGAGAAAAAACACAGTAAAAAAGGAGGAAGAAGATCCTCTCGTAGAGTAGGCAATTTGTCGAACCACGTAAAAACTCTTATGTTCTTTAATATTCCGCTTATTACGGTATCAGAGCATGATTGATTCCTAGTATTCTCCTCATCTACCTAAGTTTATTCCGTCTTTTTAATGATTTGGCGCACCATGGGAGATAAGACTCCGGCACTTACCGATAACAGCAACGACTTGGCCGCATAGTTTGAGCAATTTCAACTGTTCATGAAACAGAAATCCACAAACAGCAATGACACTGCCTTATCCTCTTCCAATTCGAAATCAGAGGAACAGAAACTCTCTGTCGTCATCGAGTTCAAACTTGATAACCATAACTACGTACTTTGGGCCAGACTCATGGAAGTTTACATTATGGGATGTGGCCGTTATCAGTTCATCGTCGGGGAGGTGAAAGCCCCGAAATAAACTGATTCGGGATATTCTAGATGGAGGGAACATGATTCCAATGTATTTGGTTGGATTACTCGATCCATGGAGCGCAAATTAGTTCAGAAATATGCACACTACCCTAATGCATATGAACTGTGGAAGATTTTATAACGGACATTTACCGTTGGGGAGGATAGACTCCAGATTTACGACTTGATTACCAAAGCAGATCAGTTGAAGCAAGGTACTACTACAATCGAAGATTTCTACAGCCAATGTTCGTCTCTATGGCTGGAAATTGACCGCAGGCGGCCAAATCTGATGGAGACAGTGAATGATATTGACAAGTTCAATAGAATTCAAGATGAGCATCGGCTATTCGGCTTTCTCGCTGGACTCAATGATGAATTAAGTTTTTTATTCTTTCTATAAATATTTATATTGTTTTATTTTATTTGCAACCCATTCTTGAATAGTTTCAATTCAAAATTTATGATAAATGCCCTATAATTAATTGCATGCCATATATTTCCCTACCTTGCCGTCCAGGCACACTAATTTTGGAATGCTGTGAGAGTAGCGAGTAACGACTTTGATCTTCTTGTTCGCCGCCGTTGCATTCCCCACTACTTATCGCTAGCCTGACAGACGGATCTATCGGGGAATGCTCCGATTGAATTTGTGATGGTGCATACCGTGTCTGCCGCTCACGGAAACAATCTCTCCATCCTGTTGTGGGGTAGAGGTATGATTGCGTACATCTTACCCCCAGACCCTGCCTAAGAGCAGGATTTTACTGAGTATGTTTGGTTTGGCATACCATGTCTTCCGCTGCACTTAATGGGATCTTCAGGTGGGCTGCACTGTACGTGCATGCACATGACTGAGAGCAGGAATATAAACAGTGTTTCCATCGCGGACAAGTTATCCATTGTGGTACTGTACTGTACTGCTACGGGATTATTAGATGAAGATGGAATAATGAAATGCTGTGTATAAATATAACTTTTTTTTAGGTTGCTGATATTGTCTAGTTATACCTTTGTAAATGATATTATGGCATACGAACAGGAACCGTTTTTCACGCACTTCTAGAGAGAGACATTGGATAATATTGTAACGGTTGAAAGCAACTTATTAGAGGGGCAACAAACATACCACGTCACAAAAAATGATGTCAAATCCGGTACCTGTTATATGGTCACCTGCTTTGTGCTTTTGCAAAAATTCTATACCACACCGCACAACACACCACAAAGGCACCGTTTGTTCTCACCCACACACCAATGTTGGTGTACATGCTCCCATACACAAATGGTGCATTTACCGTGCTTAAATGCACTGCTGTGTAGAACTCCTCGTGCTTTTGAGAGCATGGATGTTTGCTGATCACAGTAAACTGCAGAAGTATGCATGAGTTATCCGGGTTAAGAGAGTCAGTAAAGAATCCTCCATAGGATCCATCTTTTTACATGAATTCGATAGATCCGAACACCGATATGTACAAGGATCAGTAGAGAGGCTAGTCAATCAGTATATCTTCCGTGATCAACCAGTCTCGATGCCCATTATCAATTATCACCCTAGTCCTCCAGCATCAGTCTGCTCTCAATTTCAGTATCTCCTTAGCTGTCCTTAGTCTAAAATACGGCATATGCTCCTTTAAATAAGAAGACAAAAGTTTCAACCTCGATGAGAAGAAAATGTGACGAGGATCATAGTCTTCAGCATAAGAGATGAATAAATATGACAAAGGTGACCAGCGAACTTCTACAGGCTTGAATATCAGAATAAGATTTTACCTGGCTAAAGCATAATCCAATATCTCTGCTATGGAAGTCGGCATACTTAATCATAAACACCCCGCAGTCGTATCTGGAGAGGAAGACTCATAATTAGGAAAGAGCAATTATTTAATGATATATTCAATAGCTAAGAGGCAATAGCATTTAAACGATGGCAACTCTGAATTGATCCACACTTCAAAATCAAGTCTTAAAGTTTCGCACAATACCCATTTTCCTGATCTGGCAGGTCCTCTACAAATTCATGCTCCCACGAACTAACATCCATTTCCTTTCCACTCTTGTCCTTCACCTCATCTACATAGTATTTGGCCTGCATTATGATCACACGTAAAAGTCACTACAGCAGAGAGCTGGAGAACACGTCAAGTAGCAACAACAGCAGGTAGATTGATGAAAAGAAATCTATAGAAAATACCAATACGATGACACCCCCAAAGTGAAGCTTACATAGTCAAGTTCTGTCATACCAAAATGTTATACAAACTATAGCATGATGTGAGGCGATCCATAATAATTTTTCAAACTTCTAAAATTTTTTAGTGCTAACTGCTACCAACAGGTAATCTGAAGGAACAAATAAAAAAGTTGGATCGTGAGGGACTGCCAGTGTTCTAAAATGCGACTTAGGCCTAGGCACTCAGCCCCCGGGAAGCGCAAACTAGGAAAGTGGGAGCGCCGGGGGAGAACCACAACTAGGGGTGAGGCACTGCCGCTTACCTCCCCAGGTGGCATGGCGGCCAAACAACCCATTCGCCAACTGCCTAGGCAGCCTTGGGCTCGACAGCTCCTCACCCCTAGTGGGCACCCAGCGCAATTTAGAACATCCGGGATTACTTATTACGGATTATATTATAAAGGGGGATTATCTAGCTCCAATTCATTAATAGGCCTGGGAAACTAAGGGAGATTGGCAGAAGCACAAAACCAAAAACTCTTGCTAAACACGTAACTATAAGATACTTACCAGTTCAATTCCTCATGATCTCCCTTGCTAAATACTGCCAAACCAAAATGCAAGTAATAACTCTATCCACTAAATTTTTTAGGATAATTCTCTTCTATGTTAGAAAAAACAGCTCAGTGGTGTAAGCCAAGACAAAAGACAGCAAAAAGTAAGGAAGATTTCATTTTTGACAGCAGCAAGAATATTACTCCATGCTACTCTAGAATAGATCTATAAATGAATTCTCCACAAGCCTGGAAAGATAGCAGCATACCAGCACATCCAGAACTCGAGAATCAACTCCTCTGAGTGAATCAAGATACTGAAATTTTTCTTCCTTCTTGTTGATGATTGCTAAACACCAATGAATATCTTTGTGGATAGGCACAAAAATCTAGGACATAAACAAATGCAATGAGCAGTGCAAATAGAAACGAAAATTAGAATTTTTTAATAACGAATAAATAATTTCAACTTACTTTTTGGCAGTCTAAAAGACTGTATCCGATCTTTCTTTGAGTAGTCCATCTTTTAACTGATTGAAAATTGTATCCACCTCTACCATTAATCAACTGGAAAAAAACATTTTACAAGAAGAAGTCTTTCAAGCTACCGCATACTAACATAAAACGTTAAGATTGAAAAATTTCATGGTTCATATGCATAATGATTAATGATAAACAATGATCAACACCAGGGATGTTTTAAGAATAAATTAGTATTGGCAATAAATTAAGTCAAGAAATCCACAATGCCACGATCAGGAAAACTGATTATGACAACACACTTTTAATCAAGTGCCAATAATTGCGAGTATCTTGCATAGAAAGTCAAACCAAGAATCAAGATACTGAATGCAAGTCGACTAGTTTGGTTTCGTTGTCAACATATCATATAGAAAGATTTAAAATCTGGGCTAAGGCTGACAGTAAAAAACTAATTATATTACTAGTTTTCTGTCAGCAAGAGAAAGGACAGAAGTTGCACTTTTTTTATTTTGACAGGACAGGGGTCAGGGAGTCAAAACTAACTATATTACTAGTTTTCGGTCACCAGGAATCAGGACAAGAGTTGCAATTTTTTTTTAATCTTGACAGAACAAGAGTCGCATGACATGGATTATGAATACTTCAATATAATAATCCACAATAAATTAATTTTGACAGTCATATATTTTTACATAAATTAAACGTTTCAAAACATAACTTGTAGGCAAATAAGTAGGAACAAACCTTCTTGTAGAAGAAAGTGTTGAAAAAATGGCATTTCAAAAACTTATGCGGCTCCCTTTTCTCCCTTTCTTTCAACAACTCAAGATATAAATTAATAACCTGAAAAAGATAACACGAAAACCACATCTTAACTGCAGATTTGATACTGCCTTTACAAACAGTCCAGAAGCAGATTCATTAATTTCATTATGTCCCTGTCTAAAAATCACCTCATCATTTAGCCACCCACCAGGTTTCAAGCACAGTATTTTTTCCACAGAGATATCAATGTTTGAATTTTCATGAGTCACCAGAATTTTTCCTCTGTACAAGTTTGAAGGATACTATATCAGTACCATAGAAGAGGAAAATCCATCTCAATTTCAGAGCAGATAAGATACCTATTAGAATTAGACAAAGCCTTAGACACATCGATCTCTTCTTCTTTAGAAAGAGGCAAAAAACATTCTTTTGCTAAATCCTGCATAACAAGGGGAGTAAATCAATTGGAGACAGACACTAAATTCCAAACACACGATATCCCACTATGTAATACGCTAATTACCTTCTCAATTTTCTTTTCTTTCTTCCCAGGCCATATTGAACGAATATATTGGAGGAAGTTTACATTTGATTCAATTTCCAAATTCAAGTTTCTCAGCTTAGGACTAGTTACATTCTTTATCCCTTTCAATATTCTCTTATACAAAGGCAATGAGGAATCATCTGATACCGGGGCCAATTTCGTTATATCCATCTTCTCGGTTACATCCTCATTTGCATCTACATTACACTCATCTTCAACTCCAGAAGACTCGAGAGACCGAACTTTTTTATCAATAATCTTGCCATTCGTTCCCTCGTGTGAACTCCCCACAGCCCATTGTTGCCGAAACGGCCTATTTCCTGCAGATTTCAAAGTATCCACCTTCTCAACACTAGAATCGTCCGATATATTATCCCGGCTCTCATTATCTCTATCAAGCTCAATTACTGCCTTTTCCTTCATTTTCCCTACGTATTTCAGACTTCCGAATGCTTCAGCTCTAACATTTTTATATTTTAGGAACAGGTCGTTACACCCATCCATGACATACGCCGGGCGTTCCTTATGAGCAAAAATAGCAGCAGTACCCTTCCCAGAGGCATATCCATAACACGAATTCCCCACAGGAGCATGGACTGCTCTGCGAAACCCTAATTTTACATCCGGGTACTGAGGAATTCTCGAAATATTACCCCCAGGAGCACCACTCTTCAGTCTCTTTTGAATATGAATGTCGGATTTGTCACCTTGGGGTGAAAAATAAGCAAAGGGAATGCAGCAGTCGTTCCCCCGCTTGTTGTTACGAGTGAAGACCCCCATTACAGAAGCATAAACAAACCGACACAAATGTTGATTTTATGCAAAAACACGTATATGGCAAGAATACTCACCGCGAGCTGCCGAATCTGTATAGAATCGAATTCTACTTACGACTTGTATTCACGGCCGTTGCGACGATTTGAACGAAGCAATTTCGGACTCCGGGAGCAATTGAGGTTTGAGATTCGGAACAATTCACGGTCTACGTGGATAAAACAAGAATTGAATTTAAATTGAGTCGAATACAAAAAATTTAAGGACATTTGAGGAGAGTTTAAAAAAATGGTCAAAGTGTGAATTCCTGAACAAGGTAATTTGATTAATTAGGTAAATAAGTTGAGTTCAAGCCATAGCCAAAGATCTTAGTCAGGTCTAATTTATAGGCGTTCCCTAGATTAGTCGGGAGTGTAAAAAGCTCTCGGATACTGGGGAGAAGCGATAGTATTTCTCCCAACTTACCTAATTAAAAAAAATGGTGAAACTATTTGCAGTTTTACTGTCGCAAAAGTTAAAAAAATAGTATGATAAACTGAATATAAAACGGAGATTTTTTTAGATATTTTGGTATTATCGATTTGTATATAAATAAAATTATCTTAAAAGTGAATTTTTAAATAATTATAAAATTATTACCGCCTTAAACCTTTCAGAAGTTACTCTAAGGGAGTTTTTATCTTTTGGGTTTTTGGAGGCTTTTCCACCACCAAAAGCCAAAAAAAATATAGTATTTTTTGATAGGTTGAAATGTAATGTTTATTTCGAGGATTTCCGAACGACTTAGGCTATGTTTCAAGTTTTGTTGAAAAGCAGCATTTGACTTTTCAATCGCAGAAGTCGTTTTTACACTGTTTGCAATTTTGGGCTTTGGCGGGCTTTTCCATCGCCAATCCACCGCCAAAAATTAAAATCGCAAACAGTATAAAAATAACTTCTGCAATTGAAAAGTAAAATGCAGCTTTTCAACAGAACTTAAAAACATAGCCTAAGTCGTTCGGAAATCCTCGAAATCTTTTCACAAAATGGACATTACATTTCAACCTATCAAAAAATACTACATTTTAATTTCAATTAAAATTAATAGCATGAAAAGAAAAGAATATTATATAATTTTATTAGGTAAGCGAATATATTATATAATTTTACATAAGTGGCCCGTGAAAAACAAATTCTACTTTTCAACAAAACTTGAAAACATGGCCTAAAATATTTCAATTATTGTCATTATTTACTATGATAATAAGAACAATAGAAAAATATATAAATTTTTTAAAAAATAAAACTCAAAACCGTCGCTTCCACCCTAATGGTGTTTAACCACTAGCCCGCTTATACAGGTGGTTAGTTGGCTAGTGTTGGGTGACCCGTGGCTGGATAGGGACCTCTTTTATAACAATGTAGGAAAAATTATCATACATTGAAATCAAACGATTCAGATCAATTCACAACATTTAATAATGAATCGGGTCAACCCGAAACTCGCGAAATGTTAGATTAATCTGGATTGTTTGATTTTAATCCTACAAACAGAAATACAAGTACGAATGCAAGGTATTTTAATCTGGACCTAATATTCTAATAGAGTGGCTCCATAATAGTTTCTAGATACAGTTTCGTGTACCTTCTTAAGTCATATGTTATGTAGCCAACTACCTAATAAGTAAGGCTCAGTTTGGTATCTAGGCTAGACAGGGTTTGTTGTGGGTTTACGGGGTTATCCCTACAAGTAACCCGTTTGGTGTCCTTTTTATTTTTAAACCTGCCCGTGAGTTTACTGGCCGGGCAGGGTTAATTGCAGGTTTACTCGATGAAATCAATCCCTGCTGTGAGGAGGGTTTGCACAGTCCCTGAGTTAATCGGCCGTGTGAGATTACTAAAACACCCTCGTCACTACACTGCATCTCTTCGTTTCGACTTCATTTCTTCATTTCGCGACTTCATTTCGTCTTCATTTCGTTGACTGGTAAGTCACGGCGGCAGTTCATTTCGTCGACGGGTAAGTCACGGCGGCTTGAATTTGTTGTTTTAGGGTTCGAATTGTTGTTCCATTGTAGAATTCGGTTTGAAAATGTTGATCTTGGGTTCGAATTTTTGTTCAATTGTAGAATTTTTGTTTCCTTGTTCCATTGTCGAATTTTTCTGAACTGTTTTGGAGGATTTTTGTTCCATTGTAGAAGATTTTCTGAACGAATTTTTGTTCCTTGTTCGGCATGAATTTTGGAATTGTTTCTATTGTTTTGCTGCACGAGATGTTGCTGCACAGAAAGTTTATGTGCTCTAATCTTCTGCTATTTTGCGACACCAATTTTTGTTTGCACTGAGTCTCTGTTTTTTTGGCAACAAGCATCCGCATTTCATCTAGCAGCCAAAAACAAGTTTTACCCAAGACCCAGTTTTTATTTCTGTTTCTATTGTTTTTTTTTGAGTCTCTGTTTCTATTGTTTTTTATCTCTGTCCCCGTAGCACATGAAACAGCTACGGGAAACCAACAACCTCAATAGCTGCTAGATGATAAACATCTAGCAGCATATAAATGAAACCAGCAGTGAATTTAATAGATGCTTATTGTCATAGACTCATAGCTGCTAGATGTTTAAATGAGTGAATTTCATAGATGCTTTGTGCAGTTTTGGTTATTTTTTGCATGCAGTTCTAACCACTATGCATATATTAGGGAAGATGAACAGATTCCATGCAGTTCTGACCACTACACGATAAGATGAACAGATTCTTGTAGTTGCAACACAAAACAACTTTCATGCTGCTTCTTCCCTGAAGTGAGATTCCAAACTCATGGACTAACAATCAAATCGATCAAACCTAACAATTAAGAGATGTACAAGAAAGAGGAGATCGATAGTTGGAAGCAAAAAACTTAATAAAAAAATAGAACTAACAATCAAGGTAATTACTTAACAGTAGCAGCAATTGCAAACGCATAATTGGACGAACTGCTATGTGGAACCGCAAACTAAACTAGATAACAGAAATGGGAGATTAAAGCACTGGTCTATTACAAATACCAGGCAGACTGTGATTTGAAGTGTTTAAGATTCTGATGAAACTCATCTCGCAAGACCGTAACTTAGCTGAACTCCATCTGAAAACACAATTTGAATAAGACAGATAATTGAAACTTCCAGTGAAAATTTGTAGCATTGATTTTCCAATGCCAGGTGCTACTGATAAGTTTACCTTAATATCAGACGAGCTGCACAACCGCAGCAATTCGAAGCGCTCCATTTTGAAGAAGATCGCCCAGTTGGTTAAATACCAATGCCGTTCGCCAGCCCCATCCTTTTGGAGCTTTGGGTAGAAGTGTCCCTGATTGCTTATAGCTGCCAAAAATCATCACTTCTCTCTTCGACGGGCATATCAGCTGGACGTTGATGACAACAATGTTTAAGGGAAGAGATGCAGTAAATGGCCATTATGATTAATGATACAGCGTTCTTGTGATAAGCATATACCTGATATCGTGCAGTAACCTTTTCCCTTGGATCGACGTACATGTGGACCTGAGCTCAAAATAAATCTTAGAAAAATGAGGAAAACTGTGCTTATCTGCAGCCCGTCTTAAATTATTTGAGAGGAAAAATCAAATGTCAAACTCTTTCAGTAACCTTTCTAAGTTGTTCACTGATCTCTGCCTTTCTTCGATGAAGAAACAGGCCTGAATTTCAGATGATAATAGTAAGAACGCATAACTGAGGGCATATTCTAGTCTAATAACATTGTTTGGGAAGAATACCAAGAGTACGACGCCCTTGAGGATCTTCATCACTGAAAGCCTGAACGCTAATCTATGAGAACAAACAGAGCAAAACAAATCAAATTTTTATTGATCAAATCAAAAGAACGAGATCTAACAGTTCCTACTTCCAACAGACTCGAAGTACGAAAAATGATTTTGTTTCCTTCAAACCTTCCACAAGGAGCCGGCATAAAAAACTTCGGGGGAATGCTTTACTTGGCCATCGCTCAGTCTCTGCACATCCTGAAATTCAACACTAAACAATGGTATACAATGATTAGAAGCAGCACAAAGTACAACACAAAAGGCAGATCCAAAAAAATTCATTGCAAGATTATATTTTTGCAAAGTTATGCAGGAAATTGAAGATAAAAATAGAGTACTACATATTTGCAAAATTATACAGGAAAAATGAAGATATACAACTATTCCAGTCTAGCACACTTTGATCCTTCACGTTTAAAGGAACTTGAATAAAATTGGTAAGCCTTGTCATTCAATAAGACATAAATAAATAGGATGATTACATAGAGAGGCTACTCATTTTGTCCCAGCAGAGGCTAATCAATTAGAAAAGATGATACAACCGTTTATGAATGCTGTCCAATCTACTCGTGGAATCACGCTCTGAACTTTTATTTAGTTAAGTAAACTTAATAGCAAAAATCAGGCTGGCTATTCCAGAAGAAAGAGTTGCTTACGCAAAACGAAAAGGTGGGAAGTGACTCAGAGGTGTCTTCAGATCCAATGATATAGAATTATTCACATTCTCCCAATCAATTCTTGCAGCCTGCTCAGTCGAGTCAATCACTTGCACGTGGATGCTACTGGTGCTTGGGCCAGGAGTTAAGGATCCTGTCATAATGCTTTCAGGGCCTGCCTCAAATGCTTGTGCTATTTGCAACTCGTGAACATTTGTGATATCAGTTGGTCCCAGATTTAGCCCAACCAAAGTAGTCAGCCCATCCCCATTAAGGTCACCAGGGTTGCCAGCTCTATTATCCGGGTCATCGTTGGCAGGAGCTTGCTGATTGTTTCGGTTTCCAATACCAAAAGGAACACGGGAAAACACATAACGAGTAGGAGGCCAAGCAGTGGCAGGTACAAATGTTGTTCCATGCCCAATTCCGGCAAGCCCAGCACCGTTGCCCCTGCCTAGCCTAAATGTATCACTTCTTTCCCCCTGCGCAGGGCTAGTAATATAGACATGGCCAATATCATTGGCCAAATTGCTTGGATCATGATCTTGCATATAGCATCCAAGTGCTGTAACTCCACGTGAGTACCCAAATGACTGTCTACATGAACATGCCGTACTCACGAGGCAGCAGTTTTTGCATGTAGCCACACCAATTTCATGCACCAGCTGGCTTAAGAGCATCTACTACATGCAGGTAAAAGAAATTTATAATTAGATCCGTGTAAAATTGCACCAATCACTGGTGTGGTCAAATCTTTAAGGCATTGGTAATATGCAAACTGAACAAGCATCCTTGGTCAACATTAATCAAAGGAGCCATTCTTGCCAAACTAGAACTAGATCACAGAGCATGAGCTCTTGCAAGGAAAACAAAAAATCAGTAAACAAAGTACCTGCAACCACAAACCATCATTCACGGCTTTGCAGGGAAAGCCCATTTCTTCAAGATGCTTTCTTACATTTAAGAGTGCCTCAAAGGACATGTTACAGTATAAAAGTGAGCCTCCTTCAAAAATACTCATGAAGGCATCATAATCTTCTCTGCTCATGCCGCATTGCCTTTGGCAAGCTTTTACCTCTCTTCTGGCCACAGTCCTGCCACCCCATGTGAGAGGTGGCATGTTGCATCTTTCCCATTCATTAGGTGTAAACACGTCGCAGGAAGAGTTGGATGGCATGCAATGAAGTTGATCTCCTGCAGACCAAGTATTGTTCAACTGGTAGCAAGGATCTTCTGCTGATGGTCCTTCCAATGTCAAACCGCTGTCAGTTGATCCACTCATTCCGCCATCAATCTGTATATCGAGGAAAGAACTTGATGCACTGATATCTATACAGTAAATGTCATGCGCAGAAGTTTGTTTACTGCTGGAATTGTATCCCAACTCAGATCGCAACTTGCTGCATCTACTTTGAGCCTCACCATCTTGGGCAACAAAAGAATGGGAATCTGTAACCGAGTTTCCCATCTCAAGACCAATATTATGAGCAGTGCTAGACCCTCCAACATCATGTTCTGACTTTGGGTGACCACGTTCAGTTTCAAGAAAGTTGTTTGTGCTTTCATCAACCACACGTTGATTTTTCATTTCATAAAAATCTGAATGTGTACTGGATATCTCCTCAGAATTTGAATGTCCTTGGTCAGGACGCTCTACTATGCAATTTGTACCTTTTGCGAGAAGAGTGTATAGCGCAAGTTCGAACCTTCACAATATATTCAAAAGCAATCTTAGCTCTGTAAACTGAACATTCTCCATAAACAACAAAAATATGAGGATTCCAGTACCGTTTCTCTTCACTGGGGACCCACAATTCGTCGGAGGTGAGTAAAGTGAGTAATGTTTGAGGTGAAACTTTTGGAAGAACCTATAACCAGCAGAAGTTAGATACAAATCATGCGCACCGAAAGGTAACAAAAGGCACACAAAAAAACAATTGTTCTTTTCTTCAGCAATCAGGGGATATAAGGAAGTTGCTGATGGTGCTATTTAGGCATCTACCTCTTTCAATTCCAGGGCAGCACTCTGACACAGATACCCCCAACAAGCATTTCTAACACGCTCCCCGTATCTGCCATAATCTTGGTTTTCAGCAAACACCTACACTAAGGTAAATATGATTCCTTGCACAATAGCTAATAGTTAAGACAGTAACTTATATAGGGTGATCAAAAATATAAAACCTGATAGGTTAAGAAGTTTGAAGAACAAAGTTCAGCTATGATGAAGTCGGTGCAAATCGCACACAAATCCTGCGGAAAAAAAATTCAAAACATGGACAATGTTGCCAAAGCAGCCACAAGGAGAAGAGCAGCATCCGAGTAAACTTTGGTAAAGATTTCACATAGAAAAAGCATAACATATAAAAGCAATCACAGATTAAGTTAAAGGTAGATATAATCTTTCTCATGAAAAAAATTTGCAAATACAGTGCTCAAAAAATAGAGTCTGTTTTATTATAATTGGCTATACAGAAACAGAAACAGAAGTATTTGATTTAATAAAACAAGGCAGGCTACAAGGTACCAGTCAATCAGTACTATTAAAATAAAAATTAGACATGCAACTTTATTGTAAATATAACTGATCTTCCAGTTTCAACTAGTGATAATAATGTAGATGGACACCAGTATGATAGGGGCATATATTTGACGTAAACCACAAAATCTTATTTGCTGATATCACTGAATTCCGGCTTGCAGACAATACTCGCCAAGTAAATGTTGTCTGGGGAATGTCACAAGGCAATTTAGCATCCGTTGGATATGTAACTAATATATATTTTAATCAAATGAAAAGGGAAAATGTGAGTTCCATACATTATATATACAGCTACTACGAACTTATTAGAAATAAAAAAAGGTGGACGCTGTTTGCTTAGTCAGAACAATGATTTGAATCCGTAACACATTTTTGGTTACTTACCTGCAGATCAAGAAATGATGCAGCAGCAAGCACACGAAATGCTTTGGTGTTGTCGAGCTTCGGGTAATTTCCATACATATACGCCAAAGCTATTTCTATAGCTTCACTGTCAACATTTTTATCATCCACATGCAAGGTCAAATTTGGAGAATTAGCCTCTTTCCATGGGCCATGAAGCATGTTCCTGCAGATGCAGCATGCCCACATGTGATTATACATGAGAAAAGTTGCCCGGGGAAAAATAAGGCCGACATACATGAATATACATTATACAAATGAGCTATCTGACGATGAAAATAATTCCTCAATTTGGATATATATCGTGAGGCGCAATTCTGTACGCCTGAAGTTGCCAACTCCAATTGAACAGTAAAGCAACAACAACACTCAAATTTAACCCTCTCGAAGAAACTCGTATGCTAACTCGAAACAGAATACATAAATTTCAATAGTTCTATAATAGTCTCCTCGCACAAAAACTTTAAACTTTTGAAAAGGTGTCATACCGGAAGTAAGAACTGCGGGAGATAATGAGGCGATGGAGACAATAAGTGGAACCCATTGCGTTCAGAACGACGTCAGAGAACACCCCGTTGTTAAACCCTTCCGTGTGAATGTGATCGCAGAGCGATGCGAGGTTGCTATCCAATGTAAGGCAGCCGATCTCGCCTCGTCTGAGTCGCTCACCCGCGGTGCTGCTTTCACCGTTTTTTGCGTGGGGTGTCTCTTCAGATAACTCCACGGGGCCCCCGCCCTCCCCGCGGTGGCTGTATCGATTAGAATTGTAAGGAGATTGTGAAACCAGCAACTGAGGTGGCGGAGCTTCCATAGCATGTAAATACGCAACACTTGTTTATTTGGGTACCCAGTAAATGGAGATTTTGGAAATGGGAGCTCCTGCGATTTGCGAAGCGAGAGGGAAATTTGCTGCACTCTGGGGCTTGTCAGCACCGGAAATTGTGACGTGTAAACTGAAGACAATATAATCGGGAAATAATAAAAAAAAACTAATTATCTGAAATGATATCAATAGCCTCTTATTAGAAGTTAATAACTTTCTGCTCCATGAATTTTTCAATAACAGATCAATAGGAGCCTTACAGGGGATTTCGAGGCTCGTAAGTGGCTCCGTAACCTTTCGCCCTTCGCAGCATGCAACTTTCGAGTCAAGTCGCTTACTGGTGAATCGTAAATCGTCTGAGGTTTTTGCTTTTATTCCCCCTTGAGGAGGACATTTTTACTACTCTGACACTGTATATTGGTTAAGGACTCCGAAGTATATAAAAAAAAATAACAGATCAATATTTTTCTGGTGGATATAATAATCAATCGTAGTCAATTAAAAATATGATAAAAAATATTATTAGATTAATAAAATTTAATATATTATATATTTATTTTTATATTCTCACATATCTAGCATTTTGGGAAATTTTTCGAATGTGCCACAAAATGACATTTAATTTTTGAAATTGTCATCGGTAAGAGGTACCGGCCTTTGGAAGACCGGTATGTCGAGGCACCGGTCTTCCAAAGACTGATTGCAATTAAGATCATTAATCAGCGTAATTAAGATGCTACCGGTCATTGGAAGACCGGTAGGAAAATACACGTTTTTCGATGACCCGTATGTATCTTTATGCGGGAAGTAGCATACCGGTCACCCAAAGACCGGTATGATTAGGCACCCGTCTTTTAAAGACCGGTGCCTTTTCTTTATATTTGGTCCCCATTTTAACTCATACTCAGTACAAAAAAGTATTCTCATACTTACAACACAATAAATATCCGACAATGAGCAACTACTACGGTTCTGAATTTTACGCAGGTAGCGGATCATCTGGAGGTTGGGA
>JAOYMZ010033566.1:813-16226 GCA_025802335.1 Pinguicula primuliflora | reverse complement strand
AAAAAAAATTGTGCGCCTAACATTCCTCTACATTAACGAATTAGGATACCCATCAAAAAAACCTTTATATATACGAATTAGGATACCCATCAAAAAATAAAAGATACCAATTAGGGTTTAAGCAGCGAGAGTGCGAAAAGAATCAGGGAAAAGGGCCAAGGTAAATTCAGCTATGGACTCGTTCTCCACACCTTCCTCCGAATCATCTTCCAAATTATCACCGGATCAAATGCTTGACCAGATAAAAGTGCAATTGGCTCAGGCTTATGCCGAAGAATTTTTGGAGGTATTAATTCCAGTTCATAGAAAAATACATGAGTTTTATGTTATTCAGCACTCTTAGTTGCCTTAATCAATGAGGAATATTCGGTGTTTTACCTTCATCTTGTTGGACATGGGAGATATTCGTTGAATCTATGTGTAATTGGTGGATTTGTACGTAATAGACCAATTTGTTAATGGTGACTTCATATTAGAGTGATGCCGTGGTGAAATCTCTTGTCTTTTTGCTGAATTTTTCGTCATGTTTCTTGTGTCACAATTAACTTGGATTGTCATTGAATGAGATTTCCTGGAATTTATATATTTTTTATTTCCTGTAATATTCATCATCTTTGTTTAATCATTCATACTGGCACGCTATATTCCTTATACATATCTCTGCTGAAATTATCCTTGGGAAATTTATGAACTCTCGATCTATATTGAATTTTTGTATGTGTGACACTTTTACTGCATTGTTTTGATCGATCATGTTTCTGCTTGCTCTTGCTCTATTGTCACAGAAATAGCATAGCCTTGTTTTTTTTTTGGTAAATAATAGCATAGCTTGCTGAGGAATACTAGAAGGCACCCACTTTCTGCACCCAAATCGCACCCCCGCCTTGTGAGCTCACACACACCAACATTGTTGTGTGTGCATGTGTATGTGTGCGATTTGAGTGCTTAAAGTGGGTGTCTTATAGCATTTTTGTAGCTTGCTAGATCAGGTTTCTTGTGTTTTGTGTTTGGTAAGTTACCCTTAAACACTGTTAATGTGATTCAGGAGTTTGTTGTTGAATGAATGCTGAGTTAATCAATCTCTCATTTAATTACCTTTACTGCTTGTGATGAAGTTTTGTCCAATTTACTCATTTTTTCACTCACAAATTGAACTAAAATTAGAAGGCATGTTGTTTTATTGTACTAAAATTAGAAGGCATGTTGATTTATTATCAAAGGTGGGACGATAGGGATAATAGAAGTTCATGGTGATCTTCTATTAAATGCACTTTCTGGTGTTCCTTTACTGGACACCTTAGTTAAGAGCTTGTCTGAAACATTTTACCCTTTGCACCTGTTAATATTGCACATCGTACTTTTATGTAGACTGTCCGCGAGAAGTGCTTCGAGAAGTGTATCGCAAAACCTGGTAGTAGTTTGAGCGGGAGCGAGAGCAGCTGTGTTGTGAGGTGTGTTGAGCGATACATCGAGGCAACCGGCATCATCGGCAGAGCTCTCTTTAACCAACGCTAGATGCTTCACTAGTTGACTGTATTCTGGTTCAATTTTAGTGGCTCAAATTAAGCCGGAAGCAGAGTTATCTCTGTTAGGAAGCCTTTGCCTATGTGGTTGTCTGATCTTTGAACACTTCAAACCTCTGATCTTTGGATATTTTTAAACCGTTGAATCGCTCTGGAATGCTAAGAGCCTACAATTATTCTTTTGAGAATTGTTAATTCAGTTTTATGTATCTGCGTCAGATTGCAATTACTTGCTTCAAAAGCTATTAGCAGTGTTCTAGCAATAGCTCATGGTTGATAAAAGATCCCTTCAAAAAGGATATGCCTCTACCCAGATCACGTTCGCCTAGTGATGTGAGTGTGTGAGGTATAAGGTCCGAATTTCGGTACGGCTTCGGTTTCCACTGTATGAAGAAAAAAGATATGCCTCCAAATAGACAACTCATTTGCCAATACAATTGGCCAAAAACATATTGTAAAACGATCTAAGAAACCTATTGGAATGCAGTTTGTAACCTCTTCTGAGATCTGGCATATGTATGTCCTCAAAATAGCAAATATTTATTGAATAGAAGGATCGTTTTCGGATTCCTGTTTATTAGCAAAAGTGGGAATCTCTGAAATTCCTCATTTGAAGTTTGGTTTATGGCACCTCTGATGTTTCAGTAGAGATCACCACAGCACAGCTAGTCTTATGTAAAAGTTTTCCTCAACGTAATGCAATCTCTCTGTGAATGTAGATGTTACTTCCTCAACGAGTGTAGGATGTACTCAGCATAAAGGTCCCTGCAAAATTCAATGGATTGTGTATTTAGTCTCTACAGAAAACAAAATTGAAAGAATTTCCCGTATTTTATGAGAAATTTCATCAGTGTTCGAGAAAACGGAGGGCAATCAGCTTAGGCAGTCTAGGCGGCCTAGGCGCCCACTTAGGCAGCATTTGGATAAGGCGGAGGGTGGCCGACTTCTTGAACATAGAATATCATACTTACATGGAGTACTGAATGGCATCAACAGCAGTTCCAGAAGGCAAAAACTCATCCACAGCAACCTCTTTGTTCTCATTCTTCTTGTCTGAATCCCTATTAAGTACATTTCTTTGCATTGATATATGGAATATGAAGTTCTAGAGAGCATATAAAAAAGGATACAATCTTCAAAGAAACGCTTAATCTCCATCAGACGGTGGGGTGGAAGCTGAGAGATATCAGTAATGTGACGATACTCGGGGTCATCAGCACACACTGCTATGATCTTGTCATCTTTTTCTCCCTGAAGTAGATGTAGAAACATCATGAATATTATCCACAGACTTAGTATGTGTCCAGTTGGTTTTGTTGAGTAGGTACCTGATCAATCATCGGCATGAGACCGATAGCCCTGGCGCGAAGAAAACAACCCGGAATGACAGGCTCCTGCAAATGGAGAAATACAAGGTCACACAAGATTTTTTTTGGTACCTATGATATCCTTTCACATTCCTGTCCTTAGACTAATCCATAGGGTTTCATGCAAAGCGAACGCTCTCATGAACTGACTATACTCGGGCCCAAACCCACGGTCGTAGCCCAGACGAATTCTGTCACCAGTGGGATTCGAACCTCCAGCTCTGGCTCAGAGAGACTTAAGTGGAGGTCCTCTACCACTAGGCTAATCCATCTGGGTTACACAAGATTCAACGGTGTGTTGTTTATTAAATCGAGAGGAGTGGTCGTACTTGCATAATGACTAAGACATCCATTGGGTCATTATCTTCACACAGAGTTCGGGGGATGAAACCATAGTTGTGGGGGTACACAACTGAAGAATACAGTACACGATCAACCTGAGAAGACATGGAAAGAGTTCATTTAAGATCTAACAATTGCGAAAATTTTCTAATCCCGGACGTTATATCCCGACAAGCGCGTCTCGAATTCTAATCATGCCTGTCCATTTATTGATCTAACGATCAGGAGTGGATCACTAAGTTTTCAAATGCTGTTGATCTTGGCCGTCGCACGATCAGGATTAGAAATCGGGACGGTCCGGTATATACTGTCCGGTAGCAGAAAATTTCTGCTAACAATTGACAGGTTGTTCTGAGATTGAATAATTGCAGTACCTTGATCAAACCAGTTTTCTTATCCAACTCATATTTCACCTTGCTGCCTTTCGTGATCTCGATCACCTAACAGAACAACGAAACTCAAATGAAGGGAACCAACCACAGATTATAGACCATGCCAATTAATGGTAGGAATAGGAAGTAGCATAGATTTTTTACTTACAACATTAATAAGTTGAGGCGCTCCAGATCCTGCAACAAGGGAAAAAAATACATCACATTTTCAGTTAGTATCGTGTGAAAGTGACAAGCTGTTCTGAATAACAAAAGATTCCATATTTTTGAAGTACCAATCTCAAGATCATGCCATGGATGAGCAGCCACTGATCTCCTGGACAAAGACGAGAGGATCCTCTCGTTCAACTTCGGAGTTGGCTTATTGCTCATATTTACCTTGATCAACAAAGGTATCATACATCAGTCAACCGAAGATTTCTCGATGAGAAACCAAGTTGGTATAGTTCAGAAATTTTCCATATCTAGATTAAAATTCCTTAAGTTCAGCCTTATGTTTCTATCGGATTGAAATCAGATGGCCACCGCAGATCCGATTTAGCTATGGATTCAGATAATTAACACTGGAAAGATGGTAAGCTTTAACATGGAATTCTAGATTGGCAAGAGGCTAGCTCTGACAAAGTAGCAAAACAAGATATACAATTAAAAGTTGGGCATCTTGAGATCAATCTATAGTTGTTTACGCAGATAAATAGCAAAAATATGATCGCTCATCCGCAATATCCGACAGTTCCGGCCAAAGGGCCAAGTGCTTTTTGGATCAATCTATAGTTGAATACTAATATAAATCAAGCCAACACAAAGAAATACTCAGCATTTTTGACCTAACATAAATAATGATGCATCACACACAAAGCAAATCATCTGATCCATCAATTCGGGAAGAAGAAGAAGAAGAATAAAAACACGAAAACATAAAACCCAAAGATCAAAATAAATGAATGATCGAGCGTATAGGAGAAAGCATACCCAGTTATCAGAAACAGACAACCCAGATGAGGACCAGATGTGAAATTACTATAGAAGTTGCACAATGGCAGGAATTCGAAACTTTTCTTGTGATGGTCGAAGTATTGGGTTATCTCTGTCGACATATATATAGTCGAAAAACCAATTAACTGGTCAACCCTGCGTGGGCAGCAGTGAGCATAAATAGGGGCGATAAAGGTCTACACCCTCGTATTGGTTACTTTCCCTACACATCTTACACAAGAAACAAAACGCCTGCGACTCGATAAATGCACTATAGACAATTCAACAATTGGGTCGTATCTCCAACGTTAGTTAGTGCTACATAAGATTTTTTTTTTCATTTTTTTCGATGATTTCCATTCATAGAAATTAAAATTGTCCTGTCTAAAGAATTACATAATCAATCACAATTTTGATTCCCGTGGATTTGATGTCAAAATAAACTACAAACATTTTTTTTTTGGAAAAAATGTGTACAAACTAATACCAATAATTGCATTAGATTTCATCTCCTTTACATTATGTTTATTAATTGTCAACACAACAATCCAATAGTTATTATTACTTTGTACAAATTTAGTACAAAAAAAAAAATTGTACACCTAACATTTTTGTAAACTAAAACATCAAAAATATAGTTTTAAAGTGCACAAGTTTTTTTTAAGAGTGAACACCTTTTTTTTATTTCAATAAAAATACACGTTCAAGTTATATATGGGACCTATCACTTGTAGATCCAAGGTAAACATTATTGTTTCGTTAGATTCGAATAATCTTTGGATCCGGTTTCGATATTGCAGGCACTAAGACTCTGTTTAGTAGCCAGGATTTAGTGATTTCACAGAATTATTCCACTCAATCTAGTGTTTAGTAGCAGGGATATACAGGGAAGGATTTTTCCGGGTCAACTGGGCTCACCCGGGAAAATATGGGATTTAGAGGGAAAAACTTTCCTTTTCAAATAAGTGAGATTTGGTGGGAAAGTTTGAATTTTTTTTAAATTACTAATTTGTCATTCCTTTATAAAATTTAAAAAAATTGTAAAATATAATAAATTTTGATTTTAAGTTCCCAAAAATTAAATAAAAATAATAAAAGATAATTTTTTAATTTGAAAATATTTTTTCTAAGAACTTCTTAATAATATTTTTTTATTTTTGTAATTTTATTCGAACCAAAAAAATAACCGATATTCATTAGGTATTAGATTCAGGCATTTAAAATTTGATAATAATGTGAACATGATTTTTTGCGAGTTGGATGAAAAATAATGTCAATAAATTTTATTTTTATTTAAATTAATTATTATAATTAAAAATAAACGCATGGTTGGAGTAAGTAGTTATTTCAGTTATATTTGTTTCAGCTTTATTACTATTTCATTTTTTTGGTTTTGAGTTGGGGGTCTCCACGGAAACCATCTTCTCATCCTGTTGAGGGATGAGAGTATGATTGCGTACTTTCCAATCGACCCAGACCTGCCTAAGGGCGCGATTTACTGAGTATGTCTTGTTTGATTTGGTTATTATAATTAAAAATAAAGGTCAACTTTGTAAATTTACAATAATTTCAAAATTCTTACATGAAATTATCATGTCTACTAAACAAAGGATTTTAAAATCTCACTATATCATAAACCCTACAAATCTTGTATAATTCTGCATACTAAATGCAGGATAGATTATCTCATCTCACCAAATCTTATCCCTCTATATCCAACTCTTCCTTGCTACTAAATGGAGCCTAAGAGGATGCCAGGTGGACACCTCAGTCCTCCAAATAAATCGAGCAAGGAACCTAGAAGAAGCTAGGAATATTGGAGAAGCTACAACAGTTAGTAATCATGCAACACAATTCACAATCTCACAACAAGGAGCAACCGACAGTCTCGGAGAAAGTCAAAACACTGAAAAATTTGAGATCAGGATTGAGGAAGAACAGGATATCTTGCATGGCAAGAGGCCTCCTATATCTCAGAAGGGGACAACATCCAATGTCTAGCAGGCACTGTTCGAGTTGTCGGTGCCTAGGCGGCCGCCCAGGCCGCCTAGGTGCTTTTTTTGGCCTGGCTGCCCCGAATCGGGGCTAGGCGGCCGCCCAGGCGGCCGACTTTTTTTTTGAAATTTTTTTTTTTGCAAAAAAAATAATAATTTTGCATAAGGGGCCTAGGCGGCCTAAGCACTGCATGGCCCCAAAAGGCTTTGAGGCCGCCTAACGCATTCTCGAACACTGCTAGCAGGATCTCAATGAGCCTAATCATAGAGGGAAGATATTATATAGGGAAAAGCAGAAACCTCTGGTAATTGAGATCGTGGATTCTGTGGTTGTAGCCAGATGTTCTGAAGAGAACTTGCCTTTACCTGAAATCGGCTTGGATCAGATTGAATCAAGCAATATGAACAAGGCTAATGGGGAATGCAGTGATAAAAAAAATACTACTTTGTCCTTCTGGTCAGAGTTTATTTGGAAAACAGCAAGCAGCTAGCATCTCACCCAACCAGATTGAAAATGTGTCTCCTGTAAATTCTCCACCTGCAGTTCAAGCTAAATCTCCACAGGGAGGAAACCATCCACATTCTGTACATAAGGAAAACTTGGCAGAAACAGATTGCATAATTAATGGGCCAGTACATCAGCTAGAAGTGAGTAAAAAGTCTAATTGGTAAAGTATTGAGTTGTCTTCTACCACAAGGAGAAAAGTATCCAAGATCAATGAAACGGGAGGTTTCACGGCACTTCTAGCGATCTAGCATAAAAAACTGGGAACCAGAATTCTGCAAACAGTATTAATCAGATTCTCAACTTTACAGATGTGGAGATAGACAAGGAGCTTGATTTATCGATGATCTTTGATTACCCTCAGACACCTGTGGGCAGTCCAGATCCTTTAGGCCTGCAATACTTTATTGGTCGGACACCAAAAACTTTGGATCGTATGTGTAAAGGGAACTTTGACCAAGTGTTGCACCCAACTGAAAAATTAAGAAATTAGTCTCAGATTATTCAATGTACAGGCCAACAACTACCTACAGCAAGTCTAATATTATCAGATTTGTCGACCCCTCTATGCACGAATGAGATGAATATAGAGGTAGAGTCACAACGTGCTGATGAAACAACAAATCTATGGAATTTAGTAAAATCAATAGGCATCTCTACTCCAGGATTAAACCTCAGATATCATTGAACAGTTGCATTCCATCCTGCGCTCGCAAGGTTTGAACAACATCAAGAAACTGAGCCTGCTGAAAGGTTAGATTAAAATGCAACAAATGAGGATAGGGAGCTACAACATACATGGCTTAGGAACTGCTTTAAAGAGGAATGACATACGAACATTATTAAGGATGCAAAAACTATATATGCTACTAATCTAGGAAACAAAATTGGAGCACTTCACATCAATTATTAGCAGCAAATTATGGCCTGATTTGGATTGTGATTCGATACATAAGGATTCAAGAGGTGGAAGAATTTTATGCATTTGGCGTAAAGATATCTTCGTTCTCACTTCCTAGAATATGGCAGATGGATTCATTTGAGTTAGTGGTACATGAGGGGATAAGAAATTACCTATTCATGTAGTGAATGTATATGCACAAGCTTCAGTGGTTGAGAAAAGAGGTATATGGCTTGCAATTCAAGTTGAATTAGCGCAGGATTTGTCAGGTAGATGGTGTATCGCATGTGATTTCAATGCAATTTGAACCATAGAAGAAAGAATGAGCACAACTGCGCCAATAATCTGGGAGATGTTTGATTTCCACTCTTTCATTTTGGATTCTAATCTCATTGATCTTCCATTGTAGTAATGTCGCTTTACATGCTAAGTTGACAGAGGTACTAGCTGTAGTTGGATCGATCGTTTCTTGCTTTCTACTGTGTGGTTATCTTTGTGGCCAAATCTTTTCCAACAAGCCTTGATGAGAAGCTTATCAGATCATAGTCCAATTATGATCAAGGAAGAAGA
Organism: Pinguicula primuliflora; assembly: GCA_025802335.1. Lineage (NCBI taxonomy): Eukaryota > Viridiplantae > Streptophyta > Magnoliopsida > Lamiales > Lentibulariaceae > Pinguicula > Pinguicula primuliflora. The sequence goes on along the minus strand of JAOYMZ010033566.1, from coordinate 7,657 downwards.
TCTCAATTGGGGGACCAAAAGCCATGCGTAAGCTGGACTATTGGAATGAGGAGCCGGGATTCAAGGACTTCTTCTAAACTTAATGGAGAAGCCTCCAGGCAATGGGTACAAAAGGTTACATCCTTCATCAAAAGTTGGGGTCTATGAGAATGAAACTAAGTGCCAGGAACAAAGACATTTTTGGGAATATTGACAAGAAGATTGAGAACCTAAAGCTTGTGCAACATTCATTTGATTTGAAATCTGATTTAGGTATTCTGCAATCATGTGAGATTAAACTTACAAAGACTTCCTAATTAGCTTTGCAGCGGGCATTCAGAGACAAATAAAAGTTTACCTACCATAAATTACGCTCTACATGGATTTTGGAAGGTGATTGGACTTATGCTTATTTTTGTTCTCGTCTAATGAGGACAAGAAGAATCAACAGCAGCCGTGGGATAAAGATAAACGGAGTATGGCTGGATGATGTACCAGCAATAAAGCAAGGAATTAATGATTTTTTTTTCGCAATCAATATGAGGATAACAGGTTGATCAGATCATCTCTAGACTTGCCTACAGGACACTTAGTTACTACAGAGGACAACATCTTATTGACCAAGGAAATCACAGCGAGGAGATAAGAGTTGCAGTATGGAATTGTACTCCAAGAAAAGCACCAGGTTCAGACAGCTATAATTTCCTATATTTGCATACTCATTGGGATGTCTTAAAAGAGCATTTCATTGCTTTGATCTAGGAGTTTCATGATACCCGGAGATTAGAAGTAGGTATGACTGCGACCTGGATAGTTCTCATGCGAAAGATTGGTAATCCCACAAGAATGGAGCACTAAAGGCCAATACCTTAGTGGGTAGTGGTTACAAGATATTGGCGAAAATCCAGGTAGGAAGACTGAAGCAGGTAATTAGAAAGATTATATCTAAGAACAGACAGGATTCATTCAGGGCAGACAAATCGTTGATGGCGTACTGGTAGCTAATGAAGTTATCTACACATATTAGAGGAATGAAAGTGTAATTTGCAGCACTATCCACATCTTTTTTTTTCATTTCTTCTTGTGTTATGTTCTAGGACAAAGTAGAATGCTTGGATCTGCCTCCAATGTTGCAATCCATAGTTAGGGCGATTCCCCAAAAGTCCTTAAAAATGCTCTCAAGCCTCATAGATATTCTCATGATCTCTCTATCTAAAAGATTGGATCTCGGCCATGATCCTTGCAGTTCTTGCGGGTGAGAAGAAATGAGTGAGAAATGCCTTGCGTAGATCTTCCCATGTTCTGATGCTATTTAGAGGTAAGCTATAGTGCCACTCCCTAGCTTTTTCTCTGCGTGAAAATGCGAACAATCTAAGGCAAATAGCCTCCTGATCCATTCCATTAATCTTGATAGTATCACAGATTTCCAAGAATGCATCAATGTGAGTGCAAGAATTACTAGCTTCAAAACCTCCAAATGTGGAATGAGATTGCATAAGTTGGACGGTTGCTTGCCTAAGCTCGAAGCTATGAGCTCTAACCATTGGTGTTCTGATGGGTGGAGCAAGTTCAGCAGCCTCACACATGGCAAAAGTTTCCAAAGTTAGATTATCATCATGAGGAACCACAACAGGATATTGAGCTTCCATGTCTTCTTCAGATTCTTCTTGAAGTAAGATTTCAGTTCTTTGAACTCTCCTCAAAGCTCTCAACTCTCTGCTAAGTATCTGTTCTTCAGGGTTATGAGAAACACCAAGTGCTTGTCTCATAAACTACCTGCAAACACCAAGCAGGAACTTAAGACAAATCTAAAACAGAAAAATAAAGACTAACTATAGCTATTGTGTTGCAAATCTAAAGAATGGATTGAGCAGTTACTCCCCAACAAAGATGCCAAAAACTTGATAGGTAAGTGTGAGTAAGTATACACAAGTCTCAAGTAATACACTGCTAAGAAGAAGTCATATTTCCAAAGAGAGTAATGCTCAAAACATGCTCAAATCTACAAATTATAACATAGGGATCAGTCAAATTCAGAAGGGCATAACTAACAAACTACTAAACAAAATGAAATAAAACCAAGTGCAATAGAAATCTAGTTAAGTGTATATCAAATATTGTCCCTACACCAGATCCAAATAATCAACAGAACATGGATGAAAATCACAGTAGAGAAGGGCAACTCAAGACTGCGGTATTTTGCCTAGCTACTTTGTGAATGAAGGAATCTATGTATCAAATGTGCAAATCTGTAGTTCTATGACCACAAAACCCAAGTATAACTAATTCTCTCTCGAGCTATTAGCCAGTCTAACCCAACACGAATGAAATTTTGCCTCTAGGCCTCACCAGAAGTGTGTTGGTGAACTTAAGATCTAGATATGGATCGTTCCTTAAATATGACACAACAAGTTAGGGATTAACTCCCAAGGACATCCGTGTGGAAGTGTCTAGTGTCTTATATACATAATTATTATCAGTCTAAGTGCAAATAACAAAGATAAGATCAAGCTATTTGGGCCCAAAAAACAAGATCATATGAAAAAAAACAAGATCATATGAAAACACAACCATTTATAAATCAACAAGTTTCGCATTCAATCCACAAAAACTATATCATAAACATTGTAGTTGGGCTAAACCGAGCCTAGAGTTTACAGAATTTAGCTCATGCTTGAAGCATGAGCTGCTACCAATACAAAATACAAGCCCAAATCAGCCATAAGAATAATTGAAATCAACAACTCTGGGGCACTCTCCTTCAGTTCCGAGAAGTGTCTTCCCGCATGTATCTCTTTCTTCGCCGCCTCCAAAAGTATTTTATGACAATTGGATTGGGTCAAGGACTTGTAGGGATACCTTCTTGTGGAATTTCAGCCTTGCCCTCCAAGTATTCATCGAGATACAAGGTCCACAAGTTGTTGCAACAAGTTCCTTGTCTTCTTTTCCAAATTGACAAAATTGCTTTTGAGCCTCTCTTGCTTGTTACCCGATTAGGGTGTTGCTTGCCCCCTTGATCCATTTTGCTCCATATGTTGTATATGACATGTTGAAATGTTGTATGGACCCAAGATCACACATATGAGCACAAAATCAGCAACAAAGTAAGTGTATAGTGCATGATATAGTAAAATGTGATATGATAATTAAGCTCAAAATGATATAAAATCTAAGCTTATCAGCTTCATTTAGCCATTCATCATCTGAGTTCTCCCTAAAATCGGAAGTGTCCTCGTCGGAGGAAGAGGTACTCAACACTTCATGCTCATTCATAATATATTGTGCTTTCTGAGTAAATAGGTTTTCTCCCACTTTTACTACACTTGGGTCGTATTCTTGATCATCGATCTTGATCCATAGGTGTCCATTGAGTTTATGATGTATGCTTGTCTTAATTAAGACTTGAGATGCCTCTAGATATCTCTTCTCAATTGTGTTGGGATCGATTTTTATCACTTTTCTCATTTGCTCACCCACTTAGCATAATATAGTCTCTTTCCAGCTTGAGATTGGGATCCCAAATATCTTTCTCCATCCTAATCTGTCCTTATTTGGTGATTTGTTCGTCCATTCAGATATTTTTGATATCCGATTTTGTAGCCATTCCATGTCTAGTGATATTAACACTCCAGTTCTCCTCTATCCTCTCCCCATATCAGAACTTTACCATCTCCGAGTGGGCTTACTTTGATGTCTTGATATCCTCCTTTTCACAATTCTTCTTCAAACTTACCTTCTCCATTTTCATCTTTTAATTCACAAATCTGTCTTTATTTTAGCCATAGGGAGTCTTTCGCAGTTGTTTTGAAGATCAAATCAGGATGAATCTTATTGTTACCTTGTGCACCAGTTTGTTTGTTACCATCATTCTAATAGATTCACTGCTTGTTTGTTACCATCATTCTTCCTCACTTGTTGCTGGTTGCCAGACATAATGTCTTTGTAGCTTCTTCCATCTACATATGAGTTCCTCTGAATACAACGTTGCTTGGGGATAGTCGGCTTGATCTATTTCTCCTTTGACGCCTTTTCGAATTTGGCTAAGTTCACACTTAGCTTGTGGCTTCCGAACCTTAAACTATTTAGCTTGTTTCAATTTCTAGAACATGTTCATTCAGTATGAATGTAGCAAATCCAAACATTTTTCTTGCTTGAGATAATCTCTTGGCTATTGTGATTCGTAACAACTGACCTTGCTAGTTCAACTCTTTCTACAGGTTTCCTGAGGCAAAGTTAGGAGGAAAGTTCGTTACATGAAGAACGTGGCCTCTTTTCGTTTTGGATCATGAACTCTTGGTATGAGTCGTTGGTGAACACTCATTTTGTGCTGCATCTTTCCTTCCTTCGAACTATTACATTTCGCGAGATCTGGGAAGTCGTCGGAATCAGTGAGGGCCTTAAATTGGTTTTCTAAGGTGACTACGGTTTTCCCCTCTCCTATCTCCTGGTGGAGTTGGGTCGACCACTGGAGACATACAGTTTTGGATGGGTCCATGGCGTTGGGTTGAAGAAGACCTTACCGACTAAGTCGTGAGTGGTTTGCTTCCTGTCACGCCTATCGCGTATCCGAGGAGGTGAAGGTAGCTGAGTATGGATTCAGCTACCCATGGGTCGGATGCTGGTTATTTGGGTAGGAGATGCTGGTTGGTACACCGGAGTGTGATCAACAATGCCCATTACAATTCGTGTGTAGGGTGTCTCGGGGAGTGAGCCCTAAACTGTGATATATACCATGAATTGGGGCACACAAATTGCACGAATCCTCACAAACAGTCTTGCAAAATTGCACGAATCGCAATTCTTTTGTGAGTGTTCGTGCATTTCGTGTCCTGCTCCAATTCATGCTTTTTATCGGTTTCCGTGAGCACAGGAGAAATTTTTGATGTATGTTCTTATAGATTAGAGATACTAATAAATTAAAAGTGCATAAAGGTGAGTCGAATCATAGTCAGAATATATGTTCCACTAAATTTGTCTTTTCTTATCTGTGAACAAAAATATTTTAATTGATTTGATTATTCAATCTGTAATTGATATCAAAAATTATCTTCATGTAATTTATTTTTTATTTGTATACAAGGGAAATAACTAAAAAACAGAGTTCGAGAAAGAGCTATGCGCACCCTAGGCGGCCAGGAGTCGCTCAGCGCCTAAGCGGCCTAGGCGCCCTTCTAAACGGGCTTTTAAGCCGCTTAAACAGTAATTCAGCCAATGCGGAGGGCAATATTCTAGCGCCTAAGCGGCCTACTTCTTGAACAGAGCTAAAAAGCCATCAGGATCGAAAAGACTCTAAAGACCTCGAGGAGGCCGAGTCAACAGAAGAGATCTCATATCGTGGATCACTTGATTCACTTTGTTTCTGTCCATATGGTGGACTTCATGTAACTCTGATAGTCGACTATGACTTGCTTCAAAATGATCCCACCGTGAGATCATGCTATTTTGAAATTGTTAACAATTAACAGTTTTATAACCAGAAAAGCAGAAGGAGAATATAAGTAAAGCATGGAATCTAGGATTTCCAAAGTAAAGTCATAACTAAAGTAACAGTAAAGCTGTCAACTAACTGGAATCTTGATCTACAATAAGAAAAAGAATGCCCATGGTTCAAACAAGAACTCTGATTGTAGACAACAGATATGCAGAGGCGGCAATACTAAGAGAAGGCTTCAATCATGGGATTTGTTGCTCTCTTTCTATCTGGATTGTAACATGGCTAATGTTGTATTCAGTCCTGATGTAGTCCACCACTTTGTCCAGCACCATATCCGCATCGGCTTCGGGCTTAATCTTGACATGGCACGCTAGCAAGACCTTTCCAACTGTAATTGCCCAAATATGCAGCTCATGTATTGCAACCACCTCTTCCATCTCACAGAGACCCTTTTCAAGCCTCGTCGCATCAATTTCCCGAGGTGTGCTCTCCATCAGAACCTCGAGAATGTTACGGAGCATCCTAATTGTGGTGCCAAGAACAATGACAGAGAAGATGAGGGTACAGACAAGATCAACAATTTTCCATTCTGGCTTGTACCATATGATGCCTCCACCAATCATAACCCCAACGCTTTGAATGGAATCTCCGAGAACATGAAGGTATGCACCCTGGACATTGATGTTCCTTTGCTTCTTCTTCTTCTTCTGCCCACTGCTTTCAGAGGTTTTCACAAGCAAATTCTCTCTAGGGTCCCCACCATGCAAATGGTGGTGTTCCTCATGTTTCAAGTGTCCTCCTCCTTCAGAATGGTGATAGGAGGTGATTGTCACTTCATGGGTGTGCATGTGATCATCCTCACCATGAGTATGACCCTCATGATCATCTCCTTGACAATGTCCATGTCCATGATCATGAGAATGCCCGTGATGTCCATGGTCATGACCAAGCAAGAGAGCCATGACAATATTGACCAATAATCCAAAAGCTGAAACCAAAAACATCAAAAAACCTTGGACTTCACCTGTACTGTGAATAAGCCGATCAATGGCTTCATAGACCAGGATCCCAGCAAGAAGCCAGATCATCTGAATTGAGACCAATGCCCCAAGTATCTCTATCCTAAAAAATCCATAAGACTGGCGCGGAGTGGCTTCCCATCCCGCAGCCCACAGTGAAAACAACGAAATTGCGAAGGAGGCAACATCTGATAACAAATGAGCCGCATCAGTCAATATTGCAAGACTGTTGGCTTTAATACCCCCAACAACTTCCACGCTCATAAAGATGATGCAGAGTGCAACGGCAATGAAAAGCTTCTTCATCGAAGCAGACCGCTCTTGGGCATCCTTAGAACTAACATTTGCATCAGAGAAACCACAGATTGCACCTTCACATGCTTTGCTTCCACCAGAACCCCTATCTGCTGAT